>JAKCPI010003579.1:0-31276 GCA_023213315.1 Euborellia annulipes
TAAAAATAGATTTTCTAGGACATTTGTTTTAAGGGGAGCCCATAGAAATTGTAAATCGAAAGTGAGGCCATTCATTCGAGGGGGACAAGTGTCAAGGTTCATTAAATAAATGTTGAATGAGATTGAATCGTTTAGCTTTTTAAAATAATATATCTAAAAGTGGAGGGAATCGAAATATACATCTAACAATTGTAAGTGAGAGAAATTGTGAGATTTTGCTCAAAGTCAAACAAATCAGACTTCAACAATGGAAACTCTCCCCTCACCTGCCTAATTAACCACATGAACAAATTTAACTAGACAAAATAATGAAAAATTTTCAATTTCTTTCATAAGTTATTTATAATTATGAATAGAACAATTTTATTAAAATTAATATGATCAATCGATTGTTATCGAGGTAATAATAATGTTTTTAGTCAGCAGCGTAACTAGCCTTTAAGGGCGGGGGGGGGCAGAGCTCAGCTGGGGCGCCGTTTTTGTTTTGTTTTTACTTTCTTTATTTTTATTTTTATTTTATTTTTTTTTTTTTTAGTATTCGAATCTCGTTTGAGCTTTTTTGTGGGTTTTTCCCCGGATTTGTGAAATAAAATGAATTTATTATGAATTTTCAAAAAAAAACCGGATATTTTGGGAAAAAGATGAAAATTTCGGGAAAAAAAAGCCGGAGATTTAGGTAAAAAGCCGTAAAGCCGGATGCTCTAGGGGGCCTAGAGCCCTGCACGGGTACGGGTTGACCCGTAGGCCCGTTACCCGCCCGGCCCGCGGGCGGGGGTAGCAATTCTAAATAAACGGGTTCCGGCGGACGGGCATGCAAATGAAATTTTATTTAAAAATTGCAAGACATTCGTTCATTCATTCACTAAATCTCGGGCGGGTATGGGCGGGTTTGGAAAAATTCCGGGCGGGCTCGGGCGAGCCTGAAGAATGGTAAAAAATTACGGGCCGGGTAGACGGGCAAAAGAAAATACGGACACGGGCCGGTCTGGGCCAAGAAAAATCGGCCCGTGGGCTCTAAGGGGGTTTATGTCGGTATCGAGGCGTCAAAGGCTTGATCTGCATGGGGCGGGGGGGGATGAGCGCCCCCTTCGCCCCTCACCTGGATACGCTACTGTTTTTAGTCTTTCAAAAGCTTTAAGCTATTTTTTCCTCGGTGCTACTCTCACGACTATCGTTGATACCATTTTGCTCGGAACGTGTACAATTGTACGATTTGTTTATTTATTTGTTTATTCAAGAATCACATCTTCCAATTATAGAGCGAAGGGAAACATATGAATAACAAGAAAAAAAAATATTACATTATGATATTGTTGCAAAGTAACAGTACATAAAATCGTTTGTATTTATGAAGAGGCCTCCCTTCTCGTATACTCAACAATCATTTAAAATATAGTAGACCACTCCATCATTTTAGTTCGAGCCCTACCGATATGGAAAAGGGACCCAGATCTCAGGGAAAATGCTGGGACTCTAAAGCCTAACTTAGCTAGCAATTCAGGGGAGTCCCAACAGTTAAAAGATAAAAATAACAAAAAAACATATAAGTATGTCTGAACTAAGAAATGAAGAGAGTACCAAAAATTGGTCATTTCTCATCTGCGTGAAGACTACAAAAAGTTCTCTGACATCGTTTTGGGGGCTTCCATCTTCAGAACTTCAAGTTCGTACCTCCCATAATCTTCACATAATGTAGGCTAAAAAGTGTTACTTAGTTCCAGAGCAACTGTCACTCGTCAGGACTTATAGCTTCTGACGTGGACAACCGAAAAAAATGTTTCTTTTTTTCTTTGGACTTATCAAAATAATCAATTAAAAGGAAAGTATGAAATAGGAAAGGAAATCTGATTACCAATTTATAGAATAAATATTGTCACGGTTGAAAAGAAGTGAAAGGTTTAATTCTATTCTTTATTTTTTGTTAACTATAATTGTAGATAAAAATTCGTATACCAAGAGGGTATTAATTTCTGAAATATCAATTTAATGCAAATGCCTTTCCTTGGAGTCAATTAATTTAAAATAAACCGGCAGTGGCATTAAGCGGACTGACCGCCTATTAATTTTTTTAATCAATTAGAAATATAATTCTATCGATAAGATGGCAAGTGAATTATTGGCACTATATAGATATAGATATAAAATAGACAGATAAAGTATATTGTAATAGGGGCTGTGCCGTAAGCGCCCGCTCCAAGGAGTGAGATATTCGCCCAAGAGCGTCAGAATTTGGGGGCACATTTTGGCTGTAAGGAGAGTTGTTATTATTGAATCAATAAAATTGTGTATATAATTTGAATAAAAAAAAAGTAGAGGGGGTCATATTTGTTAAATATTTTTAAAAAATGTATTTAAATTTAAAATTTGGATTTCTATAGACCTATTACCAAATTTTTTTTGGGGGTGGCGACATTCTTGTACCTGTGGGGGGGGGGCGCAAAGCAATATAGTTACGCCTCTGTGCATATATTATCCGCGTATGAGGAAAAATCCCAGATACTTTAGTGTTACAATCTGTTCGGGTCATAGCTCCGCCGATTTTTCTGATCGAAAAACCGTATTATCCAGTGAAAGAATATTTTAATGAAAAATTTAACTGCATTTGGTATTTGACGCTTGCCAAGCAAATAATGTATTTGTCAGATGGAAATAAATTTATTATTTATTCTTTATGTCATCAAAGTTCAAAAAAGCCGGCAATCAGAAAAAAATGAAGATTTAAGTAAATTAAATTTTTAAAAACATTCTAGAAATAAAAAAATATATAATATTACTCACATGTGTCCATAATTTATCGTTTAATTATGCTGAGTTAATTAATTTAATGACTTTTACATTTTGTATGAAAAAAACAACACTTAATAATAACGAATATATTATTTAAATAGTTCTATTTATAGAGATATTACATCACATGTTTATCACAAATCACAAAGGACATAGAAATTAACAATGACATATTTAAAATAAATTTATTGAAAGTAGTTCAGCTGATGTCTTCATCTGCCAAATGAAAATTCTAAAAATCAATCACAAAGAGTATAATATAGGCTAGAGTGGAAACTGCGTCACGCAGAGAATACAAATACGAGCGCCAGCGCTCTCTAGTGAGCACTTTTCAAACAATTCTCTAAAAAGCGAAATTTGATTGTTAATAAAAATAATTATATAAATAAATAATAATTAGAAGATAATATATGTACTGTATTTATATATAAAATTTGATTAATAAATTAATCTATTTAATTTATAATATAAATTATAAAATACATTTTTTAGTATTATTCATGGGCGTAACTAGAGAATTTGGCTGGGGGGGGCCATGGGACCAGCCATCCTCGCGGGGGGGGCCAGCTATTCTCCGGAGGGCCTGAAAAGCCCCATATTCCCATATTTTCTCAATTTTTCTTGGGGCAGAGTGCTTTATGGGGTGGGGGGAGGGGGGCACGAGCCCCACCCGGCACCCCCCTATTGTGGTATTATTATATACAATGTATAATTTCAGGGTTATTTTAAAATAAAATTATTTTATTTTATATATAAATATTTTATTTTAAAATCTCGAATAAAATTTTTGTAAAACATATTTGTAAAGAAAATTCAATTAGCAATTTCGTTTTAAGGCCCCCTAGATCTCTGGGCCCTGTGCGGGTGCGCCTGTTGCACCTGCCTAGCTACGGCCCTGAATATATATTTGTATATTTATAGACAAATAATCATGGGCGTAGCCAGGGGAGGCAGGGGGGGCCGTTGCCCCCCCTGGCTTGCCCTAAAAATTGAAAAACAAACAAACATATATTTTTCCCATTGGGAATTATTTTTTTAACGCCCAATCCACTACATTAATTTAATTTTTTTTTTATTTAAATAAATAATTAATAATCTATGTACAGTGGCGTACCGAGGGGGGGGCGAGGGGGCGGTCCGCCCCAGGCCCCGAGCCGTCATAGGCCCCCATATATTTATAAAAAAAAAAAAAAAAAATTTAATGACAATTTCCCTTTGAAAGGCCCCGGGGCCCTCAGGGCTCAAGTAAAAAACAAAATTTAATGAAAATTTCTCTTTGAGAGGCCCCGGGGCCCTCGGGGCTCAAGTAAAAATGGGAAAATTTAGATTAAAAAAAAAACAAAATTTAATGAAAATTTCTCTTTGAGAGGCCCCGGGGCCCTCAGGGCTCAAGTAAAAACAAAATTTAATAAAAATTTCCCTTTGAGAGGCCCCGGGGCCTTCAAGGCTCAAGTAAAAACAAAATTTAATGAAAATTTCTCTTTGAGAGGCCCCGGGAGCCTTGGGGTTCAGGGATATACGGTATTTTAAAAATATTTTTTGTGTATGGAGGAGAGGGATATTTAAAAATGACCACCCCCCCCCAAAAAAAAAAATTCAATATAAGGCCCCCTCTTCTAGTTCCGCCCCAGGCCCCCAAATGCCTCGGTACGCCTCTGACTCTAATTTGCCTAAAACAGATTTAATTTAATTAATTGTTTAATTTAGTACAGTTTATATACTCGTGAAACATTTTATTTAGAATAATATAAAATTTTTAAAAAATCAGAGCCCTTGGGAGGGGGGGGGGGGGAATTTATGGTAATCTACCTTTGCTATTTTCAGGCGTGCTTGTCTAGTGCTGCTATCTGGTGGAAACTTAGAAAATTACAAATGAACTCGCTATCAAAAAGGATATAGCCAAGTACTTACTGTACATGTATTTATTTTATACTCCATTTCGGAGATTCCCGGGATTTCCGGGTTCGGACCCCAGGCAGTCCGATGTTTTTATTTAAGGCATTTGGATACCAAATGGCTTAAATAGAAATACCTGGACCCCCAATCATGGGCGTAACTAGAGATGTGCCGGGGAGTCCTGCTCCCCCAGAAGTCTCGTGCCCCCCCCCCCCCAGAAAGCTCCTTACCCCAAGAAAAATTGAGAAAATATGGGGCTTTTCAGGCCACCGGAGGAT
This sequence comes from Euborellia annulipes, assembly GCA_023213315.1. Classification (NCBI taxonomy): domain Eukaryota; kingdom Metazoa; phylum Arthropoda; class Insecta; order Dermaptera; family Anisolabididae; genus Euborellia; species Euborellia annulipes. Next base: position 4,962 of record JAKCPI010003579.1, read on the forward strand.
AGCTGGTCCCATGCCCCCCCCCAGCCAAATTCTCTAGTTACTCCCATGGTGGTCTTCAAACAATTTGAAAGCAAAATGAGAACAGCATCAAAAAAATAATTGATTTTTGAATTTTAAGAGAAAGTAAAAATTAATATGTCAAAATAAATTTGGAAAATCGATTTTTAATCATTTTCAGAACGTTTTGAGACCAAAATTTCATTGTTTTTGCTTGAATATTTTATATACTAAGTTATTCAATCAATATCAAGGCCTAAATGTGTTTATTTAATTAAAAAACAATAAATTAGAAAATGAAAGAGGCAGTTAAAATTTGAAGATGTGAAAGTCATTAATAAACCCCTATTTTATGTGGTCGTAGTTAAATAAAAAAATATCTATAGCTTTATAATTGATTGAAAAGACCAGTTTTGCATTTTTCCACAAATCCAACGAAAAATAAGAGACAATAAGAGGATAAAGGAGCAAGCAGCCAGGTAGTTAGTCTCCACGAAATGAAACTCTCTATTGAGAAAACAGTTTCGGTTTTAATGAAATATAACCATCATCAGTCCATTTTGAGCTGAAAGCATTGTTGAGTTAGAAAAATCAAAATAACAAAAGATTATTTGAATATTTACAAACAATATATAACTGATACATACAGTGTGAGCTCAAATGACAAAGCATTGAGTCATATTGCGGAGTTGTCAGTAGATGTGTATTATACATAAATTATTTGTATAAAATACAAGGCAATGCAGCTTATACGAAGCGCCAAGTTTGAGATACAAAATTGTTTTTGTTAATGAGAGATTTTATTTATTACATTTGATATTATAGTAAATATTTTGTACAATGACCTCTTATAGGGTCAGAGGTGATGATGGTATACCGAACTCATGTTTGTTTATTGAAAGGCGATAATCCAACCTAACCCAAGCAAATCCCTCCGAGCAAAAGTCAATGGCAATGAGTTGACACAAATTTGATATTCGAATTTTTTATATAAAAATATAAAATTATTAAAATTGTTTACAATTTTATTTTTCAAAATACTGAAAGACAACATTGCCACCAACTATAATTATATTCAATAAAATAAATAAAAAAAGGATTTTCGAGATGGTGATGGAGCAGATTATATACTTATTTAATTCACACACACAACTTGGCTCCCAGGCCATCAAGAAATGAGATATAAAAATTACTAAGCCCCACACAATCAGTCTGGAAATTTATTGCCCGGTCCCCCAGTGCTTTGATGAAGCATTTCTCCGCAAATAAACGTTTCGTTGTGTTATTCATCTGCAGGAGAATTTTTGGATTGTCTATGTCGAAATTGTGATTATTTTCTAAGGAATGTGAGCAGAGCGCCGTGCAAGTTTTTTTACACTTGATATTACTCCTATGACCCGCCATTCTTTGATTAATATGACACCCCGTTTGACCTACATATCCTCTAGTTGGTGATGGACAGTCTAAACATTTGATGAAATAAACGACATCAAATTTGTTATCAAAGGGAAATTTGTCCTTGTTGTTAAATAAGTAAGATAAGCTCGTCTGTGATTTTAGGGCAGTCTGTGCTCCAAACTGTTTTAGTGTTCTTTGTATATTTTCTGAGAGCCCAGGAACATGGCATAACGAAAAATATAATTGTTTATCTTGACCGGTTGATGGATCAACCGGTGTAGGTGTTAAATTTGCACTAACAGAATTATATTTTCGTTTGTACCGCTCGATTGCATAGTTAATGCAATGTGCAGGATACGAGTTGGAGATTGCCATGCTCCTGAAATCTATCAGATTTTTTTTGCACAAATTCCTTATCACCCAGCGTATATATACGCCTTAAAAAATAATTAAGGGTGTTCATTTTATATAGAAAAGGGGTGTTTGAATTATAGTCTAAAAATCTGCCACTATCAGACGGCTTTAATTTCATTAAAAACACTGAGGGAAATTTGTCCTTTGACATCTATAGAAAGCCGTCTGATAGTGGCAGATTTTTAGACTATAATTCAAACAAGATTGTGCGCGTGAAGAAAAGCCTAGACGAGAGTGAAGCGAGGCTCCCTGGCTGCACTCTGGGCGCAGATCGAATTAGAAAAAACAAATTGATGCTCTCCATCATTTGAAATAATTGCCTAATTGATTGATTTCATCTTTTTATGCTTTTATAAAATTTTATTCGAACTTTATTTAACTATAAGAATAAAAGAATGCATATTTATCTATAAAAAATTCATTCCTTTGAGAAAAAATAAAATTTCAAAATATTTTGTTTTCCGTCAAAGAGATGCTTATTTCTCATAAATATATTAAATAATAAAATCCACCCCTTTAGACCTTTAGTTCAGTGCTTGTACTTTTTTGAGTCGCGGCCCCGTTGGGAACCAAATAAATATCTCACGGCCCCCCTATTTTTTTTTTTTTTTTTTTTTTTACTCTTGCCTATGTGTGTTCAATTTTAAGCATGAAGGAATTGAGTTAGGAGGGTGAAATTTTATCCCTCCTAGGGCGTGAAAATAAGCTTTTAATCAAAATCGGCCAAAGAGTACTAGTACTTTTTACTGATGTAATTTTTCATTTTTTTTCGATTTTCTCAAAATTCGCTCTAAAGATTTTTTGATTAAAATCCAAAAATCAATTATTTTTTAGATGCTCTTTAAAATGTATATTCTCATTTTGCCGTTAAAATCTTCTGAAGACTACTTTACTCTTGTTCTTCATAGGAAAGATAGGTGAAATGGTTGCCATGGTAACAAAATATAAATCTTACTTTTTAGATTAAAATTCATATAAACCAATTATTATTTAGATGCCCTTTTAAAAAGTACATCCGCCGGGGCCTGGCAACGGAGAAGATCAACAGTCACCACAATCGTTGAGGTTAAGTGATGCCAAGCGCGGCGAAAGCTCGGGATTGGTGACCCCGAGCAATCAGCGTGTGGAACGCCCCCGGTTACCATCGATACAATGTACATTAAAAATTTATATAATAAATAAATAAGCCCTAAATGGCCTCTGTAGCCGAAAAGGGTTTTAAAAAAAAAAAAAAAAAAGTACATCCGTAATATTTTGTGAAAATTGTTTGAAGTACTCAAATTATTTCATCTAGATTAAATTTTACACTTTGATATTTAACTACCCTACGGTAATACAAGATCGAAATATTGCTTGTGTTCAAATAAATATAACAACCATGTGATGATGAAGAATTGAAAGATTTTACATCTTTTCATTTATTTGGCAATATTCTCTGTTACACTCTGCTTAATTAATTTTTTTTTTCTCTTTCAATTTTTATAATTCTTGGAAATGTCCAAAAAAAAAAAAAAAAAAAAACATAAAAGCTATTAAATTATTATTTTTAAAAAGACAAATCATTTTTCTTAGAAAAGAGAGGAAGGGGGAGGGCGCCTGGCGCTTTTTCTCCTCATCAACAATCAGAGCGGTGGGGTGGGGGCTGCTGTCACCCGCGACCCTCCCCTCCTTTGGTCAATTTAAGAGCATGAAATAAATAATATTGGAAATGAATAAAATCTAGATAAATTAATTGTCTATAACTCGGAAACGGCGCATCCAATTCGCATCGGATTTTTTGTAATGAGTTTAGAATTTCTTAGAGAATATTCACATGCAACTAAAATTGAATAATTAAGAATATATTTTTTCTTTAATCTAACCATCCGTTCAACCAATCAAACGATAGTAAAAAGGATCATCGTTCTATATTCTCAAAAATTTTCCCTTTTATCTGTATATAAAATTTTCATAAATTTTTTTTTTTACTTTCTCTTGACCTATATACGAAATATATAGAGAGAAAGTATTTTTTTTATTTCTCTTTATTAGCACCTCCAATCCCCCCAGTCCCAATTTTTATTAAATAAACAAATATATAAATTTTAAATAAATGCCATAGGGGTTGTGTTGTCCACATTACGTAACGCGTTAGGGGATGGAGAGGTCTGGCCAGAAAGTTACTAATTGTGACAGGGGGTTTCTCTGAGTGTGGCAACAATTCAAAGTTGAATTTATAAAATTTAAAAAAAAAAAAAGGTCGAATGATTTTCACAACAGGGAAAAATGGAATGATTATTTGAGTCACGAGGGATACTATTAAAAAAAAAAATCTGGTGTGACTGGCGCACAGCACACAACTTTCTCTTACCCTTCGGTAAGAGAAAGTTGTGCACTGTGCTGGTCACACCAGATTTTTTGTGTCGAGATATATTTAGTTTTCCATAGCACCTTAGTTTCAAACTTGCATTTTAAATGTTGATTGCTTGAAATAAACTATGGTTATTTTTCAAAAATTTAATCTCATATTTGGACATTTTATACACAATATAGATTCGTAAATAAATACAAAATTTCATAAGAATTGGAAAAAAAAATTTTAAATGCGTAAAAAGTTCCAAAGGGGACCCCCTTTTGAATCGAAATTAACATACAAATCCCTATAGGAAATTAACATTGGCCAAATGCGAAGATAAGGTAGAAAAATTTAAAACGCGTAGAAAGAGAGAAGATAGTTTTGTGAGAGAGAGAGATATGTTTTCTCCGAACTTAAACCAAATAAAAAAAAAAAATGGGCGTTTAAATAATAATTGATTTTTAATCTAATAAAAAGAAAAAGATTTAAATTCGGTTACCATGGCAACCATTTATTTCTCCTATCTTTCCTATGAAGCACAAGAGTAAAGTGTGCTTCAAACAATTTTGAGGGCAAAACGAGAATATACATTTGAAAGAGCATCTAAAAAATAATTGATTTTTGAATTTTAATCAAAATCGTTAGAGCGAATTTTGAGAAAATCGAAAAAAACTGAAAAAGTACATCAGTAAAGTACTAGTACTTTTTGGCCGATTTTGATTAAAAGCTTATTTTGTCGGTCCCGGGGGGTGTTTAACTTAAATATAAAATTTCAGCCTCCTAGCTCAATTCCTTCATGCTTAAAATTGAACACACACAGACACACACACACACACACACACACACACACACACACACCACACACAGACAGACAGACAGACCATGTCGCGAAAACCACTTTTTTGGATTCAGGGGACCTCAAAACGTGAAGATCCATCAAAATCTCGACATCGAATTTTTGACATGAAACCAATACTTTCTCTCTCTATATATTTCATATATGAACCCTGTTATGCAATGGTGTGTCAAGACCAAATATCGAGTTTTGAGAAAATCAACAATAAAGTTTTTGTTTACATTGGATTACATGTAATTTTTCATGTCAATTGTGCAAGTAACATTAAATATAAATTTTTTTAGGACATATTTCATAAAAAATACTATTAATTAAAGCATTTGAAACAATATTCCGTGCTTAACTCAATTTTGAATTTTTTGGTCTTTGACACACCATTGCATAACAGGGTCCATATAGGGTACGAGAAAGTAAAAAAGGGTAAAATGATATGAATTTTGGAATTTTGTATAAGAAATTTAATTCGGGGGGAGGGGGGTAGTTCTGACATTATATTTGTAGATGGGATTTATATGTGACTGACTCTGACAGGGGGAAGGCGGGACTAGTAAATCGTCAAAAAAGGCGTTACGTGATATGTGGCGAACCCTTAATACTTAAAATGGGATTTAAAATATTAATAGAGAAATAAAAATATTTTGCTGCTGCAGTTTTTTTTTTTTATATGGGGTAATAAATTTAAGAAATAAGCAAATTACACAGACAGACACACTCTCAAAGAGTATTTTAATATAGGCCCTAAGTTAAAAAATCGGGTGTGACTGGTCGCACAGCACACAACCTTCTCTTATCTTCGGTAATCGAAAGTTCTGTGCTTGTCACACCAGATTTTTTTACATATATTTAGCTTCCGACATTACGGTACTTTCGAATTTCAAGATGTAAAATTTATAAGTATTGGAAAATATTTATATTTTGTTACCATGGCAACCATTTCCCCTATCTTTGCTATGAAGTACAAGAGTAAAGTGCTATTCAAAAGATTTCAATGGCATAATCAGAATATACATTTTAAAGAGTATCTAATAAATAATTAATTTTTGAATTTTAATCAAAATCGTTGAAGCGAATTTAGAGAAAATCGAAAAAACTGAAAAAGCGCTTCAGTAAAGTACTAGTACTTTTTGACCGATTTCGTTCAAAAGCTTCGTGTCACGTGCCAGAGGGGTACCTAACTTAAATATAAAATGTCAATCTTCTAGCTTTTTTCGTTCTTGAGATATTTTGTCCACACTCACACACATAGACAGACCATGTCGCGAAAACCACTTTTTTGGATTCAGGGAACCTCAAAACGTGTATATCCGTCAAAATCTCGTCATCGATTAGTTTGAAATTTTGTATTACTTTTCTGTAACTCAAAGAATTCTAATAAGCATGCAGGCTTTTATTTTTATAGTTATTTATCAATAAAGTTTTGAATTATTTTAAATTTTATAAAATTTGAGTAAAAAAAAGAAAGACAAAGATCAATTTGACGTTTCATTCAAATGATGGAGATGTCAAATTTATTTTTCGATTTCGATCGGCGTTCAGAGTACAGACAGGGAGCCTAGCGTTGCCCTCTTCTCGCTTCGTTTCGCTCTTCAGAAACTCGTTTTTACTTTCTCTTACCTATGTATATATGTAATATATAGGGGAGAGGGCGGGACATTGGGACAGTACAAATAAAATTAGCTGTGTATAGTTTGGCTTTCAATATTATTGAGCATTTAATGTTATGTTGTTGACACTGATAAATGCACTATCTATTGCCATAGGCTTAGCGCTTTTTCACCAATAGATGAATTAGATTTTTGCAATTTTCCAAAAAATCCAAATTGTCCCAATGTACCTCTTGGGTGAGGTAGATTTGGACAGTGAAGAGGCAGATGTGGACAAAAACAATTTGTTTTGTTCTAAAAAAATAATTTGGTGAATAAAGGTGGCACAATCTAACACAGTGGTTCCCAACCCTTTTTGGCCATCGCCCCTTTCTGGCTGGACCTATCGCCCCCCTTTTCATTTTCATTGTATGTCCAATTTTAATCTAAAGTGTAAATAATAATGCAGTTTTATTATTTTAAACAATTTTGTTACCCTAGATATCAGTAGCCAGGATTTCTGCTTGGGGGGGGGGGGGGGCAAAAAAGTTTTTATGAACCCCCCCCGATTCTCCAATAAACTTAAAGTGGAGAAATTTTTTTTAGATAATATAATAATTATAAATAGAGACCGGATTTTAAGCAAAATGCTTAAGGCTGAATTTTATAAGCAACCATTAGATATTTAATTTCTATACGAATTAGAAAAAACTAAATGCATTGAGATTGCATTTTTTAAGCTTTTTTGAGTTTTCATGCTTTTTTTCCCTTTCGTGCTTATTTGAACTTATTTTACGAATATTTATAATTTTTTTTTTTTTTTTTTTTTTATTAAAAAACTTTTTTCCCATTCACACACGCATACACCAAGGACGTATATAAAGGGGGGGGGGGGGCGCCCTCCCAGAATTTTCCAAAAACCCCGCAATGTGAAAAAATATATCCCTGTAAAAAAATTTTTTTCCGCAGGGTGAAAAAATTTGGTTCCGCAAAAAAAAAATATTTCGCAGGGCGGGGCGGAATAAATTTAGTTTTTTAAAAAAATAATTGTATACGCCATTGGTATGAGTAAAAATTGCTTATTAGATGCTTTTTTTCAACTTATATGCTTATTTAACAACTTTTTATTCAAGTTTTTTATGCTTTTTAAGCACTTTTTTTCCATTTTTTTATGCTTTTTTGTCCGGTCTCTAATCTTCTTCTTTATATATATAATTCTTCTGTACGTGTGTATGTGACTGAACTTCTCCTAAACGACTGAACCAATTATGATGAAATTTTCTGTGTATGTTTGTGAGACTCCCGGACAGGTTTTTGTTTCACAAATAACAATCAGTTAATGAGTAATTAACCGTTAAAATAAGAAAAAAATAAAAATTAGGAGAAATAGTTGCCATGGTAACAAAATATAAATATTTACCCATGTTTACGATTTTTTTATTTATTTACATTTTGAATTCTAAAATATCGGCGTGTCTGTGTACCGGGAGAGTCCCGGAAAGGATATTATTCACAAAAAATCTTAAGTTCATGAATAATTAACCGTTAAAATAAACTCTATATATAAAAATGAAAAGGAAAAATGTATGTACCGGTATGTATATAAGCCGAAGGCGAGCAGGGGGGGTCAGGGCGCAGCCCCATAGACAGAAAGCCCCGCCGAAGGCGGGGCATGCGTCTAGTTATAAATAAGAAACAAATAAAAAAAAAAATTTTCTTGAAATAAAAAATAATTTTAATATAAAATTCGTAAATATTAGAGATTTTTTCAATTATTTATAAGTTTTTTTTGTTAGATTTTAGAATTTATGAGTTAATAAAATAATTATTAAAAAAAAAAATCATTTGGGAAAACAATAGGTATTTTTTTGTTTTAGAGAAGGCTTTGGGGGGGGGGCGGCCCCCTGCCCCCTGAATACGCCACTGGTAGATATATTAAAACAGCCAACGCAATTTTATCTGTTCACTCTTAGCTGTTGTAGTAATTGTTCAGTAGCACCAAAAACACATGATTTGAAATTTTGTCGCTTAGGTGGTTTCTGAAATAAACGATTCACTTAAAAAAAGAGAGAAAAAAAAAAAATACATAAATACAAAATTTTTTTTTTTTTTTTTGGGGGGGGAGGGGGCTGTATTAGTAAGTAGCCCCGGGGCCCGTCAAGTCTGTCTGCGGCCCTGTCCACAATATAATATCTTAAATATTATATATAATTTCTTATTTATTAGTGTCCACATGTGCCTCTCGCTAGATGTCCCAATCTACCTCAATCATGTTTATAAACAAAATGAGGCTATACAAATAGCTAAAATAAACAATTACATCTGCATGTACCGAAATAGTGAACAAGTCTACTTGCCTCTAATATTTCAACTGTCTTTATTCAAACGTTCATATGAAAAATAATCGACCTCAAACGATTTCCGATTTTTTTACAACGCAGGACAAATATGATGTAGCAACGTGTAACTAGCTATGGCGTAGCTTGACGCTGTTAAAATTTTTCTATAATAAAATGGGCACTTAATGCACCCTAATGGTCAAAGAGTACAATCTGACTTTACATTTAGTAGCACTAAAATTCGAATGTCCCAATGTGCCTCGTGTCCCAATGTCCCCCCCCCTCTCCCCTATATAGAGAGAAAGTATTGGTTTCATGTCAAAAATTCGATGTCGAGATTTTGATGGATCTTCACGTTTTGAGGTCCCCTGAATCCAAAAAAGTGGTTTTCGCGACATGGTCTGTCTGTGGGTGGGTGGGTGGGTGTGTGGGTGGATGTGTGTCAAATTTTAAGCATGAAGGAATTGAGCTATGAGGCTGAAATTTTATATTTAAGTTAAACACCCCCCGGGACCGGAAAAATAAGCTTTTATTCAAAATCGGCCAAAGAGTACTAGTACTTTACTGATGTACTTTTTCAGTTTTTTTCGATTTTCTCAAAATTCGCTCTAACGATTTTGATTAAAATTCAAAAATCAATTATTTTTTAGATGCTCTTTCAAATGTATATTCTCGTTTTGCCCTCAAAATTGTTTGAAGCACACTTTACTCTTGTGCTTCATAGGAAAGATAGGAGAAATGGTTGCCATGGTAACAAAATATAAATATTTTCCCATACTTATAAATTTTACATCTGAATTCAAATATTCCCTACTGCCGGGAACTAAATACATGTCGACACAAAAAATCTGGTGTGACAAGCACAGTACACAACTTTCGATTACCGAAGGTAAGAGAAAGTTGTGTGCTGTGCGCCAGTCACACCAGATTTTTTTTAGATGCACTTGAAAATGTAAATTCTCATTTTGTCATTGAAATCTTTTGAAGACTATATTACTCTCGTACTTTATAGGAAAGATAGGAGAACTAATTACTATGGTGGCAAAATATAAATATTCTTCCATGTTTATAATTTTTTTTTTTTTTTTTTTTTTTAAACATTCACACTTTTTTTCTCATTCACACTCACGCTCACACACACATTCACACTGTCTTTTCGGCAACTTAGGCCATTTAAGACTTTGACGATAACCGTTATTTAAGAATTTATCTATTATTGGGATCCAGGCATTCTTATTTAAGCAATTTGGTATTATAAATTTTATATCTTTTACATCTTGAATTCAAATGTATACAGTATACTGTACTTTCGAAAACTAAATATATTTCGACACAAAAAATCTGGTGTGACCAGCACGGCGCACAACTTTCTCTTACCGAAGAGTTAGAGAAAGTTGTGTGCTGTGCGCCAGTCACACTAGATTTTTTTTTATTTTTATTAATTTTTTTTTTATTTATTAAACAAAATTAAAAATATTCTCCCACTCCATAATATATATAATTCATGGCATTTCACCCCCTTTGGGGAAATATATATTTGAATAAGAGACAAGGAATTCATGGTATGTAGCAGTGGCGTACCGAGGGGGGGGGTGGAGGGGGCGGTCCGACCCAGGCCCTGAGCCGGCATAGGCCCCCAAATACTGTATTTATAAAAAAAATTTAAATGAAAATTTCTTTGAGAGGCCCCGGGGCCCTCAGGGCTCAAGAAAAAACGAAAAAATTTAGATAGAAAAAAAAAAAAAATTTTAATGAAAATTTCCTATTTAAAGATTACCACCCCCCCCCCCCCAAAAAAAAAATCCAATATAGATGTCTGGCTACGCCCATGCAAATAATATGAATGTATACAATAAAATATATTTTTTTGAATTATTGATCTGCTTTCATAACTAAATTATAATTCTTATTTCATCCCATTTGTGTCAATGAAATGTGTTCACTTTAATTATATTCCTTTTCTGTACCTCAAAGGTTTAAAAAATGCTGTCTTTAATTTTTATAACTATTATTAAATAAAGTTTTCGATTAAAGGCTCTAACAGACAGAACGCGAAATTCGCGTCGCTCAGGCTACGCGCGTATTTCGCGGCGAAAGGCGTTTTTGCTAAGCCACACAGGAAGCATAATCTGGGCGTACGATCCGGTATTGTGTATATGTTTCAACAACCTTTATTTAATGAATTTATAAATATTTTATAAATAAAGTATTATATTACGAAAGAAATAGAATATCATTGGAAAATTAGATTTTTTTAAAATCTTATTTTATTAATGATAACTTTGATTAAATATTTTTCGAGGCTTGTAAATTAGAATAAGATAATACTATTCAATTACCTCGATTCGGACTTTTTACTAATCATAGATTGGCTGCCAAGAAAAAACATATTTTATTATTTACTTTTATTTAGTTAGAGGCGAAAAAACAAGTGTTTTTAACTCTATAAGTTTTTTTATTTCATTACTCATCTTGATGATTCGCCTGTTCGCGCGAAGGAGTTGTAAATTTGTACAACTCGAAAAAGCTGTCGCGCGAAAGAGAGCGTTTACGCCGCGTAAGTTCGCCCCCTGTGTGACGGGGATGATACAGTCTTGCCTTATACAACATTTCGCGGCCTTTCGCGGCGTTGAAAAAACGCCACGCGACGCGAATTTCGCGTTCTGTCTGTTAGAGCCTTAAATTTTATAAAATTTGCAATTTAAAAAATTAAATGAATCAATTTAACAAATATTTCAAATGCTGGAAGAGTGTGAAATTTTTTTTTCTAATTCAACCGGCGCTCAGAGATCAGGCAAGTGAACTCGCGTAACTCTTGGCAAGGTTTTTTTTCTCGAGCAACATCGCTTTTCAAAAAGTCGATATATCTCTCTTATTTTTACACAGATTTGTGGAAAAATGCAAACTTCGTCTTTTGAATCAATTATAAAGCTATAGGAATTTTTTTTATTTATCTACGTTCACATTAAATAAGTGTTTTTATTAATAACTCTCACGACTTAATTTAATAATATTAGTATACAGTCATATCTTTGTTTCCATGAATATTCGTAAATTCTTTAAAAACAAAACAAGATTAGTGTTTATTGATTTGTTGAAGAGAAGTTGCTGTTGATGTTATGGAATGGAAGAGAGGCAGTACGGGTGCAGCAAATAAAGAGAGCCTTTGGATGAGAAATGCCGAAAAGGAGTACAAAATTTTATTCGTCCACCTCAGTCCTTGTAGGTTTATAATCGTAATTAGGCATTGTTGTTGCGGCACAAATTTGTGAACAAGTATATTTTTTTTTTTTATAAAAACAGGCGAGTGTTTAATGCTTCGTGAGAGTCTATAAGATATTACACTTTATATTAGAGATCTTTAAATGTTTTATGTACAAAAATAACAATAGAACATGGTTTAATTATAAAATCTCATATTTTTAGAAATATCGAAATTTTTCCTGCAGATTCTTAATTTATGTGAAATTTAATACAGAATAGATAATGATATAATAAGTTGGGTATAGGAGATTTTGCAGCCAAGGAAATTAAATAAAAAACTTATTTAATTATTAATCGTCGACGTTTCGGTCGCAAGTCACGACCATCCTCAGGACGATTAATTGTTAGAATACTAGGAAGACTAGAATTAATCGTCCTGAGGAAGGTCGTGACTTGCGACCGAAACGTCGACGATTAATAATTAAATAAGTTTTTTATTTAATTTCCTTGGCTGCAAAGTCTCCTATACCCAATTCAAAGTCTACAGCCACTTCTCATCACTAGTTGATATAATAAGCTTTATGTTGTGTTGAATTGAGATCATAAAATTATTTTTAATTAATGTCACTTGGCTACCTCCCACCAGGGGCGTAGCGAAGAGATTTTTCAGGGGGGGAGAAGGCCAAAAATGCCAACTAAATTTAATCAATTTGCCAACTGTACAATTCACATTATTTTTCATCCTATATATATTAATTTACTAGAGGCTAAGCCCGACGCCCCTTAGTCGCTATATGACATGTTCGAACATTAAGTCCCCTCCCCCTTCACTTTGCTATTTTAATATTAAAAAAACTAAAGAAATAAACAAAATTTTTGATAGAAATATAATTAAGGCAAGATTTTTTTCAATTGAGAAATTCCCCATATAATTACACTCAATGAAAAATTTTGTCGAGTAGTACAGGACTCTTACAGACTAAATCCCTCTTCTATTGTCTAATGTGTAATTTACCGGGGTGTTTTAAGCAATTCCTGGGTTTTTATATAGGATACCCTAATTCCAAAAATACCATAAGTTTTTCTCCATCAAATTTAGTTTTAGAGATTTAGAGAAAATTAAATTTTAATAGAAAATGAGCTCTAGAGCGATTCTTATTTTTAATTTTCTGGCTTTACCCATTAAAAAGAAATACATTAGAACCTCGCTTAGCATAACAAGCAATTTGCATAACGAGCAAAAAAAAATTGTAAAAATATGACTTGCTTAATGAGTGACGTTTCGCATAACGAGTGTTCCACTGTACATAGAAATATAAAGTTTCAGCCCAATTGGAGGCGATTTAGTGGTGCAAAACACGGCTAAAATTTTAGAAAAATCGAATTTTTTCAGTTTTTTCAACGTTGGACACCCCTAATAGGTAGAATCTTTTACCATCACTGAATGCAACTCTGAATCCTGACTAAGAAAACTGTTTTGCTCATAATTACGTTATCAATGAATTATTTTATTTTTTTTTTTTTTTAACTTTTTCGGCTACAGAGGCCAGGTATGACTTTATTTAATATATTTCTAAATTATATTATACCGATGGCTACCAATAGGACGTTCCACAAGCTGATTGCTCTGGGTCACCAAACCCGGGGCTTTCGTCACGCTTGGCATTGCTTAACTTTTGGAAAGTTAAAAACTATAGACCAGTGGTTCCCAACCTTTTTTGACCCATCGCCCCTTTCTGGAGGTTGACTAACCCCTATCGCCCCCCTTTACATTTTCATTGTTTGCCTAATTTTAATTTGAAGTAAAGTGTAAATAATAAAGCAGTTTTATTATTTTAAACAATTTTATTACCGTAGGCCTATATACAGGGCCGCAGACAGACTTGACAGGTCCCGGGGCTACTTAGTAATACGCCCCCCCCCAAAAAAAAAAGTTTTTTTTTAGTATGTAAAAGGCTATTGTGGCCTTCATGCCAACAATTTTTTACACAGTTTTTGACACAACTTTTGAAATAGTTATACATAGCTTACAATATTTATTTAAATAAAGTTATATAAAATTTTTTCAAAATTTCCTAAACAAAGAGTTACAAAGTTTTAATTTATCGAGGCCAGATCTGGACAGAGGATTTCCGGGGGAATCTGGGGGTATGGAAAATTTTTTGAAAATTAGCCACTGAAATCTGCATTTTTAGCTATCCTGAGTCGTGAAAAAGATCAAACTTGATTTGAGCTTAAAGGGCCCAGGCCCCATGAGAAAAAAAAAATTCAAGAAAATGATTTTTTTAAATTGAAATTTAAGATTTGTGCTAAAAGTGACGTTTCAATTCTAGATTGGAATTATCTTCAGGCTATTTTATTTTTATGATAATATTTTGTCCTCTTCTATCCTGACCATCCTGTAAATAGGAGATTTTTCTCTTTGATTTTTATTTTTTTAAATTTTAGTAAACTAATAATTTTTCTCCCTTTGAATACTCATCGCCCCCCAATCGCCCCCCGCTTATTTATCGCCCCCCTGAAAACCCAAATCGCCCCCTTGGGGGCGATCGCCCCCAGGTTGGGAACCACTGCTATAGACGATCATAAACATACTTTTTTCCATTCAGAGATGGTAAAAATTCTATTCAGGAGTGTCCTAAAAAAAAAATGAAAAAAATCCAATTTTTCTAACCTTTTAGCCGTGTTTTGCCTGTATAGACCTATTTTTTTTATGTATTTCAACTAACTGCATATTTTTAAGGGGTAACGACTTAAAAAAATCTAGAAAATTCAAAATAATATTGATCAGATTATTTATTAAAATTTAATTTTCTCTATATCTCTAAAACTAGAGCCGATGGCGCAAATTTGATGGCATTTTTGGAATTAGCGCTTCCATATAGCCAGGAATAGCCCTAAATTTCAAAAAACTTTTTTTGTTGACCTGTATAAAATTTATATTTCTATCAAAAACATTTTTTAAGTGGAATTCCTTTTTTTTACAATTATAGTAAATAAAGAAAATTATTCCATTTCCAATAACAAATGAACGACTGAGCTTTCTTTTATTTGTTCAAATATTTTATTTTTCCCTTTTAAAATAATCCTAATGATTTTCTTTTATGTGTTTGTATTAAATTGTATAATAAATTTATATTCAGTAAAAAGAAAATAAATTTATTTATTTGAAAATTAAAAATTTTTTTTTTTTAATAGATGAAAATCTAAAAAAAGAAAATTTAATTTTTTTTTTTAATTAAAATATAAATTAAATTTCTGTTAAATAAACTTTATTTTGCCAACTGGTCCTTGATTTTGCCAACATTGCCAACTCGATCCGACCTGGGGGGAGACTCCCCCCCCATCCCCCCCTTGGCTACGCCCCTGCCTCCCACTTGCTTGCTATTTTGATTTTTTTTCCACCTGAATCTCCATCCTTGTCTCTTTTTCTATCACTAAATCAAGAGATATTTTTATTTAAATCCCACCCATGCGTTTTCTACTTGTGATCATTTTATTGTTTTTAAAAAAATATTATAATTTTTTTAATGGAAACTTCCATGGTTCAAACCTAAAAAATTTCCAATAAAGATTTTCATTTTCTTTTATAAAAACAATGAAATAATCACAAGTGTGGGACTTAATATTGTCCCTCACTGTACCATACTGTCTGACACTTCTATCGACACAAAAAATCTGGCGTGAAAAGCACAGAACACTTTTCAATTATTAATGGTAAGAGAAAGTTATGTGCTGTGCGTTAAGTCACACCAGATTATTTTTCTCTTTCAATTTTTATAATCCTTCAAATTGTTTAAAAAAAAAAATGTGTTAAATTATTATTTTTAACAAAAATAATTTTTCTTAGAAAAGAGGTGAAGGGGAGGGAGTGGCCTGGCGCGTTTTCTCAGCAGCGACAATCAGAGGGCAGGGGTGGGGGGAGCCTGTCGCCCAGGCACCTCCCCTTCTTTGGACAAATTAAGAGGCCGAATAATATTAACACTAGAAACGAATAAAAATTCTGATAATTCAATTGTCTAGAACTCGAAAACCACAAATCCGATTTGCATCGGATTTTTTGTAATGAGTTTAAAGTTTCTTGGAGGATATATTCATATGAATTTAAAATTGAATATTTCAAAATAAATTTTTTATTATATCTCACCATCTGTTCAACAAAAAAAGATGAGATCTATAATTTTTCCCTATCTGTATATAAAATTTCTAGCCCAAGGGGCATGGGCGTAACTAGGGGAGTGCAGGGGGCCCCCAAGAAAAATTGAGAAAATAGGTCGTTGTCGAAGTCAACCCTACTACCACAAGTTTATTATAAGTTAAGATTAAAAACGCTATTTGAATACCCTAAATCGAATAATTTTCCAAAAAAAGTTTCACTTGCACCTTGGTTTCATAAAACCACACAATGTTTTTAATTTGTGTTTATGAAATTTCAAATATTGATATTTTTCTATCTTTTTTGTTTAATATTAAAGAAATTGTGACAACTGTCAAGACAAATCTCTATATATATAATAGCGGAGTGTCCGTCTGTCGGTATGTCAGTGTGTCCGTCCGTCTGTCACGCTCTGTTTGACCAACTTCCCGTTGGAATTTAGAAACAAAATTTTGCAGTCTTAAAGAGGACGTAATGGGGAGTCCAGGAAAAATACACGTGTCCCGAAATTCCTATAACTTTTTGAGTTATTAATTCTTTAATTTACGTTTTCTCCCATTGGAAATATATAGAGAAATATTATGTATTCTTAACATTTATATGTATACTTGCCGCGCCGCCCGCCTTCGGCGGGCTTCGCGTCTAGCCAGGGGGCTACGCCCCCTGGACCCCGCCAGCTGGCTCGGGCCCGCCTGCGGCGGACCCTCTCCTTTCTTGATGAGAAACTGCGTGGCGTCTAGACAGGGGGGCTACGCCCCCTGGACCCCCCACCAGCCGGCTCGGGCCCGCCTGCGGCGGACCCTCGCCTTTCTTAATTATGAAAAGAAAATTATTATTACTAACAACTAAGTATTCTTGGCGTAGTATGTAGCGTGCCTACCTCCTATACCAAACGTCGCGGGTTCGGACCCAGGCAGTCCGAAGATTTTATTTAAGCCATTTGGGTACCAGATGGGTTAAATAGAAATGCCTGAACCCCAAATACATATATTAATTACAACGGTTATCGTATAAAGTCTTTTTTTTTTTTTTTTAAACATTCACACTTTTTTTCTCATTCACACTCACACTCACACACACATTCACACTGTCTTTTCGGCAGCTCAGGCCATATAAGACATTTACGATAACCGTTATTTATGAATTTATATATATTAAGGGTCCAGGCATTTTTATTTAAGCCATCTGGTATCCAGATGGCTTAAATAAAATCATCGGACTGCCTGGGGTCCGAACCCGCAACGTTTGGTATATGAGGTTAGCACGCTAACCTCTACACCACGCCCCGTGGGCGTATAAAGTCTTAAATGGCCAGAGTTGCCGAAAAGACTGTGTGAATGTGTGTGTGAATGAGAAAAAAAAAAAAAAAAAAAACTAAGTATTCCAGTCCAGTGCCTGCTTGAGGATTTGTTTACCTTCATAGAATACACAACTGCAAAGAATACTTAAATAATTCTCTATACGTTTCCTATGGGAGAAATCGTAACTTTAAGAATCAATAACTCAAAAAGTTATAGGAATTTTGGGACCCGAGTATTTTTCCGGGACTCTCTATAACGTCCTCTATAAGACTGCAAAATTTAGTTTCAAAATTCTAATGGGAAGTTGGTCAAACAGAGCGTGACAGGCGGACAGACAGACAGACGGACAGACAGACAGACGGACACTCCGTAATTATTATATATAGATTTTATGGATGTAAAGCAGGCACTGAATGGGAATAGTAGTAATAATAATTTTCTTTTCATAATTAAAAGTGCCCTCGGGCTTTATGTAGTTGGTAGCGTTCTAACTTTCTATACCGGGGGCGGCGGATTCGGATCCCATGCAGTCTGATGATTTTATTTAAACCATTTGGATACCAAATGGCTGAAATAAGAATGCCTGGACCCTCAATATGTAAATTAACAAATAATGAGTATCGTTTAGTCTTATATGGCCTGAGTGGCCGAAGAGACTGTGTACATGTGAGTTTGAGTGTGAGTGGGAATTGGAGAAAAGTATGAGTGTTTAAAAAAAAAAAAATGAAGAAAAATTTCATAATGAAGAAAAGGAGAGGGCCGCGCCAACTAGTTATAAATTTAAAAGAAAAGAGCAAATTATAAATGAATATTTGAAAAGGCGTGGGAAACTTTAAATTTTATTTTTCTTGCGCGAGTCTCTACCAGAGCGCAGCACCTACCCTATCCTCTGAATCACAAATCAAACATAAAAATACATCGTAAAAATTGACACCAATCAAATATAGTTTCGGCAATGGTGTTTAGTCATTAAATTAAAAATCTGGTGTGACTGGCGCACAGCACACAACTTTCTCTTACCTTCGGTAATCGAAAGTTGTGTATTGTGCTTGTCACACCAGATTTTTTGTGTCGACATGTATTTAGTTCCCGGCAGTAGGGAATATTTGAATTCAGATGTAAAATTTATAAGTATGGGAAAATATTTATATTTTGTAACCATAGCAACCATTTCTCCTATCTTTCCTATGATGCACAAGAGTAAAGTGTGCTTCAAACAATTTTGAGGGCAAAACGAGAATATACATTTGAAAGAGCATCTAAAAAATAATTGATTTTTGAATTTTAATCAAAATCGTTAGAGCGAATTTTGAGAAAATCGAAAAAAACTGAAAAAGTACATCACTAAAGTACTAGTACTCTTTGGCCGATTTTGATTAAAAGCTTATTTTTCCGGTCCCGGGGGGGTGTTTAACTTAAATATAAAATTTCAACCTCCTAGCTCAATTCCTTCATGCTTAAAATTGAACACACACACACCCACACACACACCCACCCACACACACACACACAGACAGACCATGTCGCGAAAACCACTTTTTTGGATTCAGGGGACCTCAAAACGTGAAGATCCATCAAAATCTCGACATCGAATTTTTGACATGAAACCAATACTTTCTCTCTATATATATATTACATATATACATAGATAAGAGAAAGTAAAAATAAGAAGAAAGTAATAATTAAAACTTTTGTATTTCAAACAGTGACGGCACTAGCTTTTTTTCCGCGGGGGGGGGACAGTCAATATAGGCTATATCAACAGAAAAACAAAATATCCGGTGTGACTGGTCGCACCAGATTTTTTGTGTCCGCAAATATTTAATTTCCGGCAGTACAGACATTAGAATTCAAAATGTAAAATAACCCACGGGGCTTGGAGTAGTTGGTAGCGTGTCTACCTTCTATACCGAACGTCGCGGGTTCCGGACCCCAGGCAGTCCGATGATTTTATTTAAGGCATTTGGATACCAAATGGCTTAAATAAGAATGCCTGGACCCCCAATATGTACATTAATCAATAACGGGTATCGTTTAAAAGTCTTAAATGGCCTAAGTTGCCGAAAAGACTGTGTGAATGGGTGTGTGAGTGTGAGTGTGAATGAGAAAAAAGTGTGAATGTTTAAAAAAAAAATAAAAAAAAATGTAAAATTTAAATTGGGGGAAAAAAGTGTGTTTTTTATAAAAAAAAAAAAACTTAGTCTTTCATGGGCAACAACTTTGAGTCTTTGCTTAAGACACTTCCCAATGAGCTAGAGTTGTGTAATTTGATATAACAAATTTAATTTAATCAATTTTAATTATTTAACAAGACTGTGAGTGTTTTTATTGACGAGGCCAAACATCCCATGGCCCCCGGGAATCGAACCCAGGATCTCCGCCTTTCCGGGGCATAGGCGTGCTATCCATTGCACCAGGCCACCGGACCCTCGACCTGCACCAATAAAACTCACTTGCCCTTATATGCAGTTAGTCGCGCAAGTCACTAACTAGTAACGAAAACGTGAAAAACTTTAAAGAAAAAAAATCTGGTGTGACTGTCGCACAGCACACAACTTTCTCTTACCTTCGGTAATCGAAAGTTGTGTACTGTGCTTGTCACACCAGATTTTTGTGTCGACATGTATTTAGTTCCCGGCAGTAGGGAATATTTGAATTCAGATGTAAAATTTATAAGTATGGGAAAATATTTATATTTTGTTACCATGGCAACCATTTCTCCTATCTTTTCTATGGAGTGCAAGAGTAAAGTGGTCTTCAAACAATTTTGAGGGCAAAACGAGAATATACATTTGAAAGAGCATCTAAAAAATAATTGATTTTTGAATTTTAATCAAAATCGTTAGAGCGAATTTTGAGAAAATCGAAAAAAACTGAAAAAGTACATCAGTAAAGTACTAGTACTCTTTGGCCGATTTTGATTAAAAGCTTATTTTTCCGGTCCCGGGGGGTGTTTAACTTAAATATAAAATTTCAACCTCCTAGCTCAATTCCTTCATGCTTAAAATTGAACACACACACACACACCCACCCACACACAAACACACACACCCCCACCCACACACACACACACAGACAGACCATGTCGCGAAAACCACTTTTTTGGATTCAGGGGACCTCAAAACGTGAAGATCCATCAAAATCTCGACATCGAATTTTTGACATGAATCCAATACTTTCTCTCTATATATATATTACATATATACATAGGTAAGAGAAAGTAAAATTTTCCACTTATGCGCCGCTTGTTAAACCAGTAGAGAGACAGATATCTGGATCTGCTCTAACACACTACTGTAAGCAGCAAAGCCCAGAGGGCAGCGGGGCTAAATTTAATTATATTTTAAGGGTAGTTTTTGATGATAATACTGTAGTTGCCTAGTACTTCACTGATGTACTTTTTCAGTTTTTATCGATTTTCTCAAAATTCGCTCCAACATAAAATTCAAAAATCAATTATTTTTTAGATGCTCTTTAAAATGGTATATTCTCATTTTCCTCGCAAAATTGTTTGAAATACACTTTACTCTTTTTTACTTTCTCTTACCTATGTATATATGTAATATATATATAGAGAGAAAGTATTGGATTCATGTCAAAAATTCGATGTCGAGATTTTGATGGATCTTCACGTTTTGAGGTCCCCTGAATCCAAAAAAGTGGTTTTCGCGACATGGTCTGTCTGTCTGTGTGTCTGTGTGTGTGTCTGTGTGTGTGTGTGTGTGTTCAATTTTAAGCATGAAGGAATTGAGCTATGAGGCTGAAATTTTATATTTAAGTTAAACACCCCCCGGGACCGGAAAAATAAGCTTTTAATCAAAATCGGCCAAAGAGTACTAGTACTTTACTGATGTACTTTTTCAGTTTTTTTCGATTTTCTCAAAATTCGCTCTAACGATTTTGATTAAAATTCAAAAATCAATTATTTTTTAGATGCTCTTTCAAATGTATATTCTCGTTTTGCCCACAAAATTGTTTGAAGCACACTTTACTCTTGTGCTTCATAGGAAAGATAGGAGAAATGGTTGCCATGGTAACAAAATATAAATATTTTCCCATACTTATAAATTTTACATCTGAATTCAAATATTCCCTACTGCCGGGAACTAAATACATGTCGACACAAAAATCTGGTGTGACAAGCACAGTGCAGAACTTTCGATTACCGAAGGTAAGAGAAAGTTGTGTGCTGTGCGCCAGTCACACCAGATTTTTTACTTTCTCTTACCTATGTATATATGTAATATATATATAGAGAGAAAGTATTGGATTCATGTAAAAAATTCGAGATTTTGATGGATATACACGTTTTGAGGTCCCCTGAATCCAAAAAAGTGGTTTTCGCGACATGGTCTGTCTGTGTGTGTGTGTGTCTGTCTGTCTGTCTGTGAACAAAATATCTCAAGAACGAAAAGAGCTACGAGGTTGAAATTTTATATTTAAGTTAAACACCCCGCTGGGACGTGACACGAAGCTTTTGAACAAAATCGACCAAAGAGTACTAGTACTTTACTGATGCACTTTTTCAGTTTTTTTTCGATTTTCTCAAAATTCTCTCCAACGATTTTTTTAAAAATTCAAAAATCAATTATTTTTTAGATTCTCTATAAAATGTATATTCTCACTTTGTGATTAAAATATTCTGAAGACCACTTTACTTTTGTATTCCATAGAAAAGATATATCTTATAGATAATTATATCATATATCATAGATATCGAAATTTTCAATTTTTTTATCATATTGTGATAAATTACTCTATTTTAAAAAGTTTTTATTCTTTGACATTTTTTCAAAAACTGTATAGATTTGTAGTTGATTGATTGATTGATTAGTTGTTCTGGGGCTTCTCTTTGCACTGCGACCTTCTAGATCAGATCTATTGTGCTCCCCCGTTCTAGGAATGGTTCGAATTCGGGTGATGTTTTACCCCTGAATTCCTATGTCCATCCCTCAGGCCCTAAGTGCCTGGAATTGGAGGGGATGTGTACTCCCTTTTGCTCCAGCAGAGACGTTCGACTTTGGTTGAATTTTTTTGGGTTCGAACTCGAGTGACATTTTACCTCGAATTACTAAGCCTCAGCTTATCCCAGGGTTACCACGCGTCCTACTTTCGGTAGGACAGTCCTACAATCACAATGAATGTCCTACGTCCTACAATGAAGCCTAATGTGTCCTACTTTGAAAATAAAATATTAAGTTGGTTTTTGTAAGTCTGTATAATCGATTTCTAAAGGCCCGGATGAAAGAAATAAGTGTTCAGTAGAGTTAATCAAAGCGGAATTGCTTGTAAGAGTTAATTGTAAAGAAAATTGCGTACAATTTTATGAGAAAGTTCGAAACAACATTAAATTATTAAAATGCGCAAAGAGTGATGAAAAATATAAGTTCAGACATTGAATGTAGTCATTAAAGAAATAAAATAAATAAATAAATTAACATTATCATCACCTAAAAAATTTAATATATATATATGTCCATTTCCTATTGTCCTACATTGAGCATTTTAATATGTGGCAACCCTGGCTTATCCGATAAGCCACGCTCGCCTCCTGAGATTTGTAGTTATAGAAGGTAATTATTAAAATAATTTTTTTTAATTGTATGATAGTTTTTTTTTTTTTTCATTAATTTGAGTATAAAAAAAAATAACTTTTTTTAAATTTAATAGCTTCTGAGAAAAGGCAGAAAAATAGAGAAAATTCAGGTTAAGCAAGGCTAAGAACTGCTGGACCGTGGATAGGTGACCCGCTGAGTGTTGAGTCTCTCACCAGCTGGAAGTCATTTTATTTAATTTCCCAAAAGTCAAATGATCTTAGAGGCCGAAATATAAATTGAAAATACAATTAACTTTAACACCCGTCTCAGGAAGAAAAATAAATAAATCCCACCTCAATAATCATTCAAAAGTTAGAATATATTTATTTCCTTTATTAAAATAATTTTTTCATATTCATTTTTTTAAATTAATTTGTTTTTTTTTTCTAATTTGATGAATATACAAAAAAAAAAAATAATTTTATTTTTATTTCTGTCTTTAATGGCTTCTTAGAAAAGATGACGTCACGCGCATTGTTTGCAATCGGGTTTGTGTGCACCAAGTGCGGAGACACAGCATCTTTAAGCGACTCTCTCCATCTTAGCCTGGTCGTCCACTGGACGCTACCGCTACAAGGGCGACAACAAGAGACGCGACAACACGCGACAAGGGTCGTTCACTGCACGCGACTTCGCGCTACATTTGACATAAAATATCATATAAATTTCTAACCAATAAATAAAACAAATCCATATAATTTGAATAAATAATTAAATTGAAATATAAAACCAAGATAAAAATGTCCTAATTTATATTTATTTTCGCTAAATTTTCAAATAATCTTATTTTAAAATTCTTTATATTCTGGGATGAAGGTTATTTTAAATAGACCTCGAAGAGCCGCAGTTACTTCACCAAATCACTCAATGTGAAATAACAAAAAATGTATATCTTTTATCAATTTAATATATATATACAGTATATCACAAAAAATTGTAATGTCGACTATAAAAGAATAAGTAAGTGTTGAATATAAAATAAATTACACATACTCTATGTTTATCTTTAAAGGTCCTGACGGTGATCAAAAATCGAAACTGATATTTGCAAAGCAGTCGATTCTTGAAACAGTTAATAAAAAATCTAAAAAATTTATGAAAATTCATTTAAACACACACTCACCGAACAAACAGTGATTGAAGTAACTACGGCTCTTTGATGTCTATTTAATCTTATTTTGTCCCACAAATTAAATATCGACATTTTGGTGTTTGTTTTATTCAATTCCATCAATTTTATTAAGAAAAAACAAAGTGTTGCGGTTTTTTTTGCCGGTGAGAGTATTTTAGGTTAGAAAAACAAAGGGTTAGACGCTACAACGCGCTACAGATCCCATTTTTTTGGGATCTGTAGCGCCTTGTCGCTCGAAGCGCGTTGTAGCGTGATGTCGCGCGCTTCTAGTGGACGAGCTTCAATTGATTCACACACATTGGGATCTGTAGCATGTTGTAGCGCTTGTAGCGGTAGCGCGTTGTCGCGTCCAGTGGACGACCAGCCTCACTCGCACTCATTACCTTCGCTCTCTTTCTACTCAAAAGCCATTTTAAAGCCCCTTATTGACCACAATATTTGAATTTTTGCTTTTTCGAGGAGGGGGGGCGCCTTTTGGGTTCCCTCCCCGTCCCCCTTTAGGTTGTCCCCTCCGTGATATTTATACTAATTTTATGAAATTTGTTTGATTAAATTAAAGATTAAAACAGAAGTGTTAATAGAATAGACACCAGAGGCGCAGCACTTGCTGGCCTTGTAAATATGCACACCATTTGCTTGGAAGACTCTCCTCTTGTCTTTATTTAATTCGAGTCCCTAAAGAAGAAAATAAATAAAAATTTAATTAAATAACAATTTTTATTATTTTTCCTTAGAGAGATTTAATTATTTAATAAAGGAAATAAATATATTCTAACTTTTGAGGTGGGATTTATTTATTTTCTTCCTGAGACAGGTGTTAAAGTTAATTGTATTTTCAATTTATATTTCGGCCTCTAAGATCATTTGACTTTTGGGAAATTAAATAAAATGGCTTCCAGCAGATGAGTGACTCAACACTCAGCGGGTCACCTATCCACGGTCCAGCAGTTCTTAGCCTTGCTTAACCCGAATTTTCTCAATTTTTTCGGCCTTTTCTCAGAAGCTATTAAATTTAAAAAAGTTATTTTTTTTATACTCAAATTAAAAAAAAAATTATTTTAATAATTAGCTTCGATAACTACAAATCTATACAGTTTTTGAAAAAATGTCAAAGAATAAAAACTTTTTAAAATAGAGTAATTTATCACAATATGATAAAAAAATTGAAAATTTCGAAATTTCTGAAAAAACTTTTTTAAGTAAAGTACTACTTCCGAGTGACGTATTTTACTCCAAAAGTTGATAGAAATCTACAATTTTAGTGTAAGGAGCATATACCAAATTTCATCCATCTAGCTGCTTTGGTTTTTAAGCAATCGTGTTCACACACACACACAGACATAATGCCAAAAATGAGTAATTTTTGGACTCAGGGAAGTCTAAGAACTTGAAGAAACATCAAAATCTCCAAAGTCGAATTTTTTTACGATTACAATACTTTCTCTATAGGAGAAAGTAAAAATAAAAACTTTGCATATTTAATTGCTTACAACTCCCCAACTACGGCCTCAAGCAAAAACAAAATATAAATAAACAAATGGTTTATAAATTCAGATGTGCCGTACTGTCGGAAACTAAATATATCTCGACACAAAAAAATCTGGACGGTGGCAAGCACAGAACACTGGCTTTCGAATACCGAAGGTAAGAGAAAGTTCTGTGCTGTGCGACCAGAGTCACCCCAGATTTTTTAATACTCTAACTATAAAAAAAAGGTTTAAAAATAAAAATATAATGAAAAAACTTAAAAAAAAATGTTTTTATTTAAATTGAACTAGAAGGGGAGAAATAATTTAATTCTTCTTCTTCTATCCTCGTCCTTATTATTCCCGCAGGTGGCGGAGTCGGCGTGCGAGATTGGCGGGGGGGGTGGGGTTTTTCGACCGGGAAGGAGGAATAGAACAGGACGGCCCGTCGCACGGTCCATTTGCTCCTTCTTTCTTAAATTAATCTTGATAAAGCGGCGGCTTTTCCAAATTCCAATGTTGGACAATATTTTATTT
>JAKCPI010003580.1:0-10120 GCA_023213315.1 Euborellia annulipes
AAAAGACGTTTTTTTGATTAAGGTACTTCTAGACCACCTAGAGATGTGGGGTTTTTGCATTCGATTCAGAATCCTCTAAAACCAAATAGAAAAATCCAAAATCTTAAAAAAGTTGTACCACTTTTTTTTCAAGAGGGGAAAACTCATTTTTTTCAATGTTTTTTCAAAAAAATTTCACGATATTTTTTCATTTTTTCACTCATATCTTCTAAGCGGTTAAAGATATCTTCAATATCTGAATTAAGTGCAATAATCTGCATTAAATTTTGAAATAATGAGAAACTGCCTCCTTTTAACTATTTTTGAGGTTTGTTTACACATATAAATAATTCGTGCAAAAGAACTTCTTTACATTTTTGATGATTTTGCCGCGGCTTCGGTTCATTTTCATTGTTTTTTTGCTTCAGTATTTATTGTCCAATTTCAATAATTTTTTTTGCGAAATGTTCCTCACATCCTATACTTTAAGTCAGGTAAATTTCATTTTTTTCATCAGCCCTTTCTATTTAATTTTCAAGTGTGAAAAAATAACACGAAAATTTTCATTTTTTGAGATGGTTTTTAAACATCTGTGTCTTTAGACAAGCTAGACAATTGCGGTTTTTTTTATTTGATTCAGTACCATCTGTTGACGACTAGAAAAATCCAAAATCATGGAAAAAGGTTATACCCCCTTTTTTTAAATTATAAAAAACTCATTTTTAGACGATTATTTTTTTACATTTTTGGCTATATTTTTTGAATGATAAGAGATATCTTCAATCTCATAATTTTGTATTTTTCTACATTAAATTTGGAAAAGAATGAGACCCTTTGCACTATTCTAAGGCATTGTTTAGCGGCTGGGCAACTTTTGGCGTGTGATACAAAATTTTTTTTTATTAATTTTTTTTCATATTCATGGCCATATTTTTTAAACGATTATCAATGTCTTAGATATGATTTACTTTTTATAATCTACATTAAATTTCCTTTAAAACGAGCCCAGTTTGGACCTGATAAGCCTCTATTTAAGTTCTTTAAACTTTTTCTAAAAATGAAAGAAATTTTTATTTTTTGTTTGTTTGTTTGAAGAGTTTCTTTCAATTTTTGCCTATATTTTTTGAATGGTAAGAGATATCTTCAATCTCATAATTTTGTATTATTCTAGATTAAATTTGGAAACAAATGAGCCACATTACAGTATTCTCAGACATGGTTTAGTATACTATCTATTCGTCAATCACGAGACAAACTTTTAAGTAGATATTTTTTTTTCCGAGATATTTCTATACAATTTTAGCTATATCTTTTTAATGGTAAAAGATATCTTGGATATCCAAAGGTTTTCACATTTTAGATTAAATTTTGTAAAAAATGAATACCATTTCATTTAATTCAGACATTGTTTAGGGTATTTAAAACCACTTCTAAAATGTAATAAATTTTTTTTTGTTTGATTGCTCTGAATGATCCACATTGCAGTATTCTCAGGCATGGCTTAATATCTAAAATGAACGAAATTATAGATTATTTCAATTTTTTTCTTTAGATATCTTCAAAACATAGCAAAAAAATCATTTTCAATTCATTCCCTCATAGAGCCTTCCACGACCACAACATTTCATTTGGCTCATATTCTTATTTTTTTTTACTTAGCGCCGGGTATTTTTACCATTCTTCAGACCCGGAAATTTTTCAAACCCTCCCGTACCGACGAAAATTTAGTGAATGAATGAATGAATGTCAGGAATTTTTTTTTTTAAACATTCACACTTTTTTCTCATTCACACTCACATTCACACAGTCTTTTCGGCAACTTAGGCCATTTAAGACTTTGACGATGTATGATACCCCTGAATCATACATTGTATAAAATTTCTTTTATTTAATAAAAAGTTTTAAATAATACATCAAATAAAAAAAAAAATTATTTAAAAATATTTAATTTTTTTTACATATTTAAATTTATAATAAACTTTTTCAGATGTCAGAAAAAAGAAATATTTTAAAATTGTTTATTTTTAACTTTGCCCAGGCCCACGGGGCGTGGTGTAGAGGTTAGCGTGCTAACCTCATATACCAAACGTCGCGGGTTCGGACCCCAGGCAGTCCGATGATTTTATTTAAGCCATCTGGATACCAGATGGCTTAAATAAAAATGCCTGGACTCTAATATATATAAATTCATAAATAACGGATATCGTAAATGTCTTATATGGCCTGAGCTGCCGAAAAGACAGTGTGAATGTGTGTGTGAGCGTGAGTGTGAATGAGAAAAAAAGTGTGAATGTTTAAAAAAAAAAAAAAAAAAAAAAAAAACTTTGCCCATCAACCGTAGGTTGAGGTAAAGTTAATGTAATCGTAAAAAAAATCGAAATTTTTCTGAAGCTGCCAAAATTCGTTTTGAGGTCCCCTGAATCCATTTAAGTACTTTTTGGAATTATGTCTGTGTGTGTGTGTGTGTGTGTGTGTCTGTGGTAAATTTTTTCGTCAACGAAAACTCAAAAACTATTCATCCAATTGTTTTGAAATTTTGCACCCATAAACTAGGGGTAGAGGCCAAGAAGTGAAAAGCTTTTGCTAAACATCGGACCATTAGAGGGGGGGGGCAAATATTTTTTCTTACATAACCTATACTTTTTTTTATAAATTCAGAAACAAGACTTCCTTCCGAGTAAAATGATATATAATATGTATAACATCGGACCATTAGGGGGAGCTCTGGGGGGGGGGGAATATTTTTTTCTTACATAACCTATAATTTTTTTTATATATTCAGAAATATTCAGAAACTAGAATTTCTTCTGAGTAAAATGATATATAATATGTATACCATCGGACCATTAGGGGGCTCTAGGGAGGGAGGGCAATATATTCTTTTCTTGAATAGTGGGTGGGCAAAGTTGTGCGCTCGGCTTAGTCCGACCCTTTATTTTTTAATAGGGCCTTGCCCGTCCAATTTCATTTGAATGCCCGTCCTCCTAATCAGTTTAGACTTGCTACCCGCCCATAATTTTTTTCATGGTCTTCAAAACCCACAGGCCGGGCAAGCCGAATATTCAATTATTTTAAACTTGATTCAGTGTATTTTCATTTGGGCAGAAATCATATGGGCTTTAAAATTAAGAAAAAAACTACTGATCACGTCCCGAGACGCCGCCCGCCAGGGCAGGTTGGGAATGGCGCGGCGAAGCCGCGCACTTAACTTGTATAAATAATAAATAGTGTCTTTAATATCTTAAATTTTAATAATTAAATGGCTTTTACATGTTGAGAATTAGGAATTTTCAGAAATGAATTTATCTTTTAAGGAGCTTCAGAAGGGCACATTGAATCTTTAGTCCGAAAGTACTGAGTGTTTTTTATGCAGTTTTTTAAAATGATTTAAATTCGTGAGCATTTTATATAATAGAATGTTTTTTTTTTTCTAATTGCGATTAATTAAAAATATTTTTGTTATATTTATAGAAAATGCAAAGAACTCTATTATGAAAATTTTAATTTTTTTTTAAATCAAAAATGTAAAAATCATTAATATCCAACTTGTAATAATTAAATAAAATGGGGACGAAGTTAAAAATAAATTTCGTATTTATTTAAAAATTAACGATCAAATAGTTCAGCACTCTTGCAAAAGATGGCAGGCTAGTCTAACAGCCGGCTTTATCAGATCACTTATAACCTATATTTATATATTTTCAAGCTGTTATAAAAGATATAATATATTATTATAATAAATATTATAATAATAATTATTATAATAAATATTATAATATATATTATATTATAATAATAATATTCATTAATAAAAGATCAATGAGAATCAAACAAATACATGAGATTAAATATAGCCCTACCATTCTTCCATCTGTTTGCAAATTTTCGTAATAGTTGGGCTTCTTGGATAAATTTTTAAGACCCCTAACGCCATCTTATCGGCAAAAGCATGCGAACACTTTTTCTCCTGAACCGCTTTAAAAAAAAGAGATGAATAAAATTGAATCTAAGGTTATTTATTATTATATTTTTGTTCAGTAATTTAATACGATTATTTGTATTTAGAAAATTTATTAGAAGGAAAATCCATCAATTTAATAAAAGAAAATTTTCAAATTCGGTTTGGTATTAATTAAAGTGGTGGAATTTTTTTCGTAATGCCTTCATTTAAATTTTCAGCTGTGTCTGTGTGTGGCTTTAGATTTTTTTTTTTTTCATTTTCACATTTCATTTGATGCTGTTTTATCTTTCTCGGACGTATATGTTCAAAGCGGTTTTATCTATTTTTTATATAGGCTGTGCGTGCGTGTGTTTGTGTCATCAGCATCCTGCCATGGACCAAGTGAATAGCCCTTGTCATCGTGTGTTGTTGCCGCTTGTGAGGTCAAGGGCGACAACGATGACGACGACGACGTCGGCGCCGATGCCGAGAGAGAAAGAGAAGAGAGGATCATAGGGAGAGTGAGGGAGAGAGAAAAAAAAACAATGACCGACATGGAAAAGTTAATTGGGCCAATCGCAAGGGAGAAAAGGGAAGAGACGATAGAAAAGTTGAATGTTCTTCAAAAGAAAAAAAAATAAAATGGCTAAATCATCAAAAAAATCGGGGTGATAATGGGGATAATATTTATAAAATAAAATAAGTAATTTTTTTATGATAATAAAAATTTCAAGTATATTAACAAATAGCCAGGGTAAACATCCAGTGAGGGTTTTCCTTTCAAAAAAGTTTTATTCAATTATTGAGGATTTAATGAGAAAAGTACACGAAAGTATATGAAAATCAAGGGCGGATACAGGGAGGGGGGGGGGGGGGGTAAAGGGGATACTTACCCCCCCCGAGATTCGAAAAAATTACCTTTTTTTCGCAAAAAAATTTATTTTTAATGTAAAATTTTTAAAATTAATACTTAAAAATTTGATGTGTATTTATATTCTGGCAAACAAGTACAGAATGCGCTTTTAAATTATCGAAGTTAAAAAAAAATAGTGTGCTGTGCGACGAGTCACACCAGATTACCCCCCCCGAGAAACACCTCTGGATCCGCCCTTGATGAAAATTCATATTTTTTCAAGTGTTTTTTTAGTGTGTCTAAATGCTCAAATGTGTGTGCATTTTATAAATTGAAAATATAATTTTCCTTTTACAATAACAACTTAACTTTTCAATGTTATTTTCTTTTCTTTTTTTTTCCTCTTCAAAATTTAATTACGAAACTGCATTCCATTTCTATTCCATTGATTATAGATATTTTATGATTATAGGTTTTAATATAGCTACAGACTCCCCGAGGGCACATAAGCACACACTCAACTTGTTGTTTATTAAACAAATAAAATCGTATTATCAAGCGAGAGTGTTAAAGAATAATCATCATCATAGCCCCCCGGGGCCTGGCGTGGGGGGTGGGGGGCTTACCTCCTTTTCCCAACCTCGCGGCCTTCGGTCCCCGGCCGTTGGGTGGTTTTTTTTAAGCCAATTGGATACCAAATGGCTTAAATAAAAAAGCTCTTGCCCCTTAATAAATAATTTTTTTATTAATGAAATTAAAAAAATTTTTTATGGGGTGTGGTGTGGGAAAAAGGGGGTGAGGGTGTGTGTGGGGGGGGGGGTGGGAAAGGGGGGGAGGGTGTGTTTTTTTTTTTAATCATCATCATTAAAATAATAATCATAATATCTCCGACTAAGGGCAACGAACGACCTTGAGAGAACGTGGAAAAAATTTTATTTCTCTCTTTTTACTAAAGAAAGATTATAATTAAAATGTGATGATGAAATGTTTGGGTCTAATCCAGTTTTTTTTTTTTTTTTTTATATGATCACATTATATAGACTTAGCCAGAATTGGAAAAAGAGAGTCTCTGTATCTTTGTATTGCTAGCTAATTTAATATGAGAAGAGAGAAAAGATGGCAAAAATAAAATGAGAATAAATACGTTTGTTTAATCATATAAAAATAATAAAAGTTCAAACAAATTGAAATTTCCATGTAATATGTCAAATTTGTATATATTATATAAAAAAAAAAAAAACATTTCCATTTCATAATAAAATGTGTCATAATATGTCATTTATTTTAACATTTGGGAATAATTAATTATAAAAAATAATAAACTCACCCTTTAGAAAAAAAGAGTTGTAATTCCAAGATATAAATATAAATATTATAAAAAACCAATATAAATGAAAGCACTCAAAGAAAGATGAAATTCTACTAGTTGTGGCTGATCAACTGACAGAACGACAATAGTCTTCAAAGAGTATACAATAAGAGCGCTTTCAATAAATCAATTTTTTTTTTTTTATTAATGTTATTTAAATGTAACTATAATTTAGATATCAAAATTATAAAATCAATATTATTTAAAATAATAATTTTGTATGAAATTGATTTATAACAAATTTCATGACTATGATCAAATTATTTCCGGGGGGTAATTGAAAATTGAAATTTTGTTTTTTTTTTTTTATATATATATTTGTTTTAACAAATAGTATTATATTATTAAAAGTAATAATAAATAAAGAGTGAAATATCTATGTTTTATTTAAATTAATAGTATTTTATTAAAATTGTTCATTTTAGAATAGTATTCTTTGACTGTCAATTTAGATATTGCTAAGCTAAGTTTCAGAGAGTGGGCACCAGAGGCGCTGTTAAAGATGCTTTGATGACCTCAATATGAATTCTTACGTTCTGTAATGTGAGTTTATTTTGTATTTTTTAACACTCACACTTTTTTCTCATTCACACTCACACTCCCACACAGTCGGACACCTCAGGCCATATAAGTCTTTGACGATAACCGTTGATTTAATTATTATTTGGGATACAGGCATTCGTATTTGGCTTAAATAAAATCATCGGATCCGAACCCGCGACCCTTGGTATACAAGACCAGCACGCTAATCCATATACCAAGTGCGAGGGCATGCGAGTTTATTTGTGAATTATCTTAAATTATAACTTAATCCAAGGCCGTTGAGATCTTTACAAAAAAAAAAAAAAAAGTTAAGAAAAGAGCCGTCCCCTCTCAAATTTTTTTTCTCAAAGATTGTTGTATTACTAATTTTTATTTGCCTTCTTTTTTTCTTGTTGTTGTGGAATAATGAGATCACAAATGGTGAGGATTTTTTTTTTCTGTAGAGTCTTTTGATTAAGGTGAAACTTTGTGTTTTTTTAACAAACCAACCCGCACCCCTTTTAAGAAAAGAGGAAAAGAAGAAGAAAGAAAGCCCTTGTATAAACAATGCTAAGAAAATCAATAAGTCCTTGGTTTTTCTCTCTTTTGTATATTTGATTTTCCTCCCAAGAGAGAGTGATGTGTATTCAAGTTGATTCTATTGAATATATTATTTATTATTTCTTAGCAAGGTAACGAAGAGGGAGTGAGAAATTCAGCCCCCGAGGCAACTTTTTATATATTCCACCTCTATTAACTCCCACGATGGAGATTTTATTCAGTTATAGTTAGAAGCACTGGCATAATATTCAATTATCGGTTTATTGTTTATCAAAGATATTTTTTTTTTGCTTGGATAATTTGAGATTTTTTTATTCAAGTTGATTAAATGAACCTATAATTAATCTTCCACTGAGTTAGTCAAATTGAATCTGACTTTTTTTTTTGGCAGGTGCTGTTTGCCCGTTCTGTTCGAACAAGTCCCAAAATTTATCCGTAAATTTTCTCCATCTGTTTAAGCGCCTACTTACACCCCATCCTCTTGCCACAACCTTTACTCCTCATCATTCGCCACATCTCCTCTTATATTTTCAGCAAAATACTGTTGATTTATTGGTCCGCTAAATGGAATAAACTACGGAATATTGAAAACAAAAAATGGCCGATTATTTATCGGTTAAGCAGGGGTTAATCGGAAATATCTATATTATATACGAATAATTATTTCTTTGTCCAAATGACTGTAGAAACCGAAAGGTTAGATTTAAACTAATGTTATATGTAATTTGTATTAAAAATATTCAATAAAAAATTGTAATTAAATTATTTTGACATAAATAAATATGCCTGGACCCCCACATATGTATCGTATTAAACAATGTGTATCATTTAGAGTCAATATGGCCTAAGATGCAGAAAAAGACTAATATACAAGGAAGGAAGCAGGAGCAGCCAAAAAATTAAGCCTCCGATTTTATTACAATTAAAGAGACGTTTCGAGAAAACTTTATTTTTTGTAATAAAATCGGAGGCTTTAATTTTGGCTATACTAGCCGCTCCCTGTATATAAATCAACAGCCGCGTACTTCATTGGAAAAAGATTAATAAAAAAAAAAAATGTTTTGTTATTAATTTATTTAAAATTTGGAATCGGAAACCTCGGAAACCCGACAATGCCAATTTTTATTGAAATCGAATTATTTTTTTAATCTCCAATAATGGTTCAACCAAGGTTCAACCATATTTTTTTTTTTTTTTTTTTTTTTTTGAAAAATAATATCAAATTTAAAAACAGCACCTTAAAAAACCTTGTGTACTGAATTTCAGAGAGATTAAATAACGTTTTCGACTTTTGACCACGATTTCGGGTTTTGGAACCATTGTGCGTCATTGACTGAGGCAAACCACCAGTCGGGCAACCATGTAGTTTACCCCGCTCTCCCAAAAAAAGATACAAAACGAAGACGAAACCTTCCAGAATTATGAAAAATTAATTTAACAAGGTAATCAAATCATTAGGTAATTTACACACTCGCATCCACAAATCATTGGAAGTTATTATTCCCATATTGACCTGCAGATAAAAAATCTGGTGTGACTGGCGCACAGCACACAACTTTCTCTTACCTTCGGTAATTGAAAGTTGTGTTCTGTGCTTGTCACACTCAGATTTTGTGTCGACATATATTTAGTTTCCGACAGTACGGTACATATGAATTCAAGATGTAAAATTTATAAGTATGGGAAAATATTTATATTTTGTTACCATGGCAACCATTTCTCCCTATCTTTTCTATGGAGTACAAAGAGTAAAGTGGTCTTCAGAAGATTTCAATGACAAAATGAGAATATACACTTTTTTTTCAAGCCGAAACTTTCGGCCGGCCGAAACCTGAGTCTGAAAAGATGGGATGAGACTCGCATGCAAAAAAAAAAAGGTCAAATGATTTGCACTTGAGGGAGAAAAAAATTTAGTCTCCCTAAAAAAAGAAAATGATTTTCACTGAGGGGAAAAAAAATTTCAAAAAAAAAAAGTTAAAATGATATGAATTTTTTATAGGAAATACAAAGTTTCGGTTTCGGCCGAAACTAAGATTGAGGTCGAATATTCGGTTTCGGTTTCGGCTGAAAATCTTGTTTCGGTCGGGCCCTAGTTTTAAAACATTTCATAGACCTTTATATAGTCTATAAGTAAATATAATTTATTATTGAAAATAATACAAAGAGGGGAGCAATAAAAAAAGCAGTGGTGAATCTTGCAAAGAATTTCTAAACTACCAGTAGCTATTAAGGAGATTGATGTGCTGGCTTCTCTCTTAGGGCTTTGCTTTATATATGTGATCCTTTAGCCACCCTATAAAACAAGGGCCTTATCGCTTCTCTATTGTATCAAATAGAATTCACGAAATGTTTTATTTATAAAATGTAAGGCTTTTCGATGTGTTTGTAAGAGTCAGAAAAAGATGATGATTATGAGTGAGGAAGAGGAGTCGATGGCCCTTAAAATGATGCCGGGAAATTATTTATTTAGGCCTCGCCCAATACACTTCCGTTCGTTTATTATTGTGCCACAGCCTCTGCTATTGGTTTTTTTACTCATCTACCAAAAAAAAGGTGTGATTAAAGAAGAAAGACGCGCAGTAATCTATTATTAATTTAAGCAGATTAAAATTTATGAGTTTTGTGTTTTTTATTTTAAGAATAAAGTACGCGTACGTATATATTCATGATTGATATTTTTTATTTTTTTACATTTCAATGGATAAAAATTCCTCCCTCTCTCTTTGAAGGCTAATAAAAATTATTCAATTTGGTAAATGCACTCGGGGACTGCAGTCCAAAAGATTAAAAACAAAAAAAACATACTGTATATTTATTCAACAAAATCAAATCGATCTGTTTCGTATATTTAGCAGTTGAAAACGAAGAGATTGTGAATTGTTGTTAATCATCTTCT
>JAKCPI010003581.1:0-144430 GCA_023213315.1 Euborellia annulipes
GTTGGTATTATCTATATAATATGTTCAAATAAACAAAAATACAAATTAAGCGCTGATTGAATTTATTCATTTTCGAATTAACATCATCATCAGAGCAACTAAAACAATTATATTTATAGTAAATGTCAAAAACGTTCTATTATGAAAATTTTAATTTTTTTTAAATCTGAAAATGTAAAAATCATTAATATCCAACCTGTATTAATTAAATAAAGTGGCGACGGAGTCAAAAATAAATTACGTATTTATTTAAAAATAAGAGAAAGTAATAAACGGCCAAATAGTTGAGCACTCTTGAAAAAGATGGCAGGCTAGTCTAACAACCGGCATTATCAGATCACTTATATTTTTATGCTGTTATAAATGATATATAATATAATATAATATATATAAAATATTCATTATTAAAAGATCAACGAAAATTAAACAAAGACATGAGATTAAATATAGAGCTGCCATCTGTTAGCAAATTTTCGTAATAGTTTGGCTTTTTGGCTAACTTTTTAAGACCACTAACGCCATCTTATCGGCAAAAACATAAGAACAGCTTTGCCTCCCGAAGCCCCTTGACTGATCGAATTGAAACTTTATACCAGTTGGCAACTTTTTAGAGATCTCCATTAAATAAAATCAGACTGTCCAATTTAAAGAAACTCTACTAGCCCGAATTCGAGCTTTGATGAAAAATTAATTTTTTTAGCCCCCAATGATGACTCCGCAGACTCAAAAAAAAAAGAAAAATGGAAGTAATCAGTTCACCTCCTCCACCTCCACCTCAACCAGTAAAAAAAAAATCGCTCTCATTGTCATCTAGCAGTGATTCGGATGATTCCGATGATAATGATGATGACGATGATGATGATGAAGAAGAAGAAGTGGCCTCAGTAAAGATGGAGGATGATGAGGATGAAGAGATAGATGAAATGATTAAGGAAGAAGCGGATTCCCCTCTACCGGAAGTAGAAGAGGAAGAGCCGGTAGCGAATACAAATCTTGTTGGCGAAAAAGAAGGCAAGCAAATTATTTCATTATTTATTATTTATGCTACAACTGATGAAATAATTTTTTTTTTAGATTTGAGTGCAATTCCCGAGTGGCCAGAAGCAGACCTCCACGAACTGATCTCTCGGATGTCGGCTTCGTTGCCAACAAAAGACACACTCAAATTCGAATCAAGGGTTGAGAAACTCGACTGGGGTGCCGTCGCCTTCAGAGAATACGACGCGTCCCAGTGCAAGACTATGTGGCTACGCATCCAAAAACGAGTTCGGCGATTCCGTGTACTTCGGGAACTCTTAGAGGATGCTAAGCAATGGGTCTCTAAACCATGGACCAGTTTTTATAGAAGCAACAAATTGGTAAGTAATTTAGTTGAATTAAATACCTCGTCAACGGATACTGTAGTCTAGTGGCAAGGCATGGCGAGTGCAAACTGGTAGATCCGTCGTTTGAGTATTAAATATAGATGTATGGATTGGAGTCAGCCAATGAAAAGTCAAAAATAACAAATTTATACCGTCGTCGTTTCGAGCACTTGTCACGCTCTTCCTCAGGACAGCCTAAGTATCAATTGTTACAAATGGTAATAATTAGATTGTCATTTGACATCTGTAAACAGAAATTTAACAACATTAATAATGTCGTTCAATGATTTAAACTGATTTTACAACTTGTATTGTACAAGTTGCTTTGCATTTAAACACATGCAGTGTATTCGATATTAAAATCATTGAACGAACACATGATTCATTATTGATGTTAAATTTCTGTTAAATAATGTCTAATTATTACCATTTGTAACAATTGACACTTTAACTCTCCCGAGTGCTCGAAATGTCGACTGTATAAATTTGTTTTTACTTTCCTTGGCTGACTCCATTTCATATATAGGCCTATATAGTAAATATAAATTGTATACAACTAAATAGTAGATTTCCCCATTTATAGACCTGTGTAGAATCATAATAATTTTTGCTTATCTCCTCTCTATCTCTTATTTCTATCGTTTTCATTTATTAAATATTAATTATTATATATTTTTAAAATTTTCCTTGTCTAAGAACATTGTAGCCATAATGTGTATCTTGTTATTGGGGCAAGCAGACTGTGGAGCCCCAGGGTCTCAGGCAGAGATATATATACCTGGTATACATCTATTAATATACTATTTTTATTTATTTTATAGAATCGGCATCCTGATCAGCCAAGAAGACCCTTATCGACTTATATGCTTTTTTATATGGACAAAAAAGACAAAGTGGCCAAACAAAATCCAGGACTTGATATGGTAAATCAAATTTATATTTATAAATCAAATTATTTTTAATTAAATATCATATTCATTTATTCTATTTCTTATATAAATATGGCCTCGGAGCATATTCAAAATTAATTAAATAAATAAACAAATATTAATATTACTTTTGCCAAAAATAAATACGATATCTATTTTTTATTTTTTTATTTTTCTATTTTTTTTTTTTTTTATTTTAGACGGCTGTTTCAAAGCTGATCGGTGAAATGTATAAAAATTTACCCGATAATAAAAAAAAAGTTTATGTCGAAAAAGCAAAAACCATTCGAGAGGAGTATGATGAAAAAATGGAACACTTTTAGTAAGTAATTTTGAATTTTTTTTTTATTTTTATTTCTTATTAAATAAATTTCAATTTTTTTTTTTCTTAAGCCGAGAGCACCCTGAACTGCAATCTAAAAACGACCCAGCAGAAGCGAGATCTCGCAGAAATGAATTGAAGCCTCCAGTCAGAGCCAAAACACCCTACATGGTTAGTTGCTACACTCTGTCTCTTGTACAGTCCAATTTGGACAATTTGCATCTGAAAATGTTAAGACAGTGTTGATAAACTAAAATCAGGAAAACCAACTTAATACTAGCCTAATGCCCGTTTGCATCAACACATCTTACATCTTACAATTGAATTTAAAAGTGGTAGTTAAAGACAATGATTAAAAATTACAAATAAGGAAAGGAAAAAGTTTTTCCACAATATTTCTCTAACAACGAGATTTAAAAAAAAATTGCCTTAAACATCTTTTTTCCAGCCCTCGGGGCTTGGTGTAGAGGTTAGCGTGCTAACCTTGTATACCAAACGTCGCGGGTTCGGACCTCAGGCAGTCCGATGATTTTTTTTAAGCCAATTGGATACCAAATGGCTTTAAATAAGAATGCCTGGACCCCATATATGTATATTAAATCAATAACGGTTATCGTAAATGTCTTAAATGGCCTGAGTTGCCGAAAAGACAGTGTGAGGGTGTGTGTGAGTGTGAGTGTGAATGAGAAAAAAGTGGGAATGTTTTTTTATAAAAAAAAAAAAAAAAAAATCTTTTTTCCAAAAGTAAGGGCTTGTAGCTTATAACGTGTTTGTTGAAAGATCTTATGTCGACCAAGACGAAAAAATTTATTTCACTTGAATTGCTCATCCAGAAAGTAAGTTTGGAATAAAACAAGATTAGCGATTTGTTTTTGTTTGCATTTTATTACAAAAAAAAAAATCTACACACCTTAAACTCCTCATATTCACCATGCGAATTCAGGAATGTGCCATATCTTGGCCCTAATTGCAAATTGCAAAATAATCGCTTCTTCACCTGCAGCCTGAACCAATTCTGGACACTAATCTTGATCTCATCATCACTTGCAAAGTGCTGGTCGACAATATTATCTTTTAACATATGATGAGACTTGCTGAGAAATGTCACATTTTTAAATTCGCTTCTCAACAAGTCCCATCATATGTTAAAAGAATATATTTGCATTGCTATTTGATACATAGCTATTTTCAAAAAAGCTCTTATGCAACTGAAGATGGCACAATAAAATTGGCCGAAACGTCTTGAAACAAAGGAGTTTGATTTAATAGAGGCTCCTTACCTGGCTATATTCCTCTTCATTCTTGTTATACACAGTCATTTTCTGCATTAATTATTTATCATACAATGCATAGGCGCCGGAACTGGGGGGGGGGGCAAGGGTACATTGCCCCCCCCTGGCATCTTACAGGGGGGGCAGAGGGGGCAAAATTTCTTTTTTATTTCATTTATTTTTAAAAATGATATATTTTTGCTTTTGAAAAATAAAATCCTCTAAATTAAAAAAAATTAAAAGAGTAAGAAATTCATTTTCTTCCAAATTTTTTCCAAAAATTTTTAATAAAATCACTACCAAATTTTTTAAAATTTTAATTTTATTAAAATTGTGAATTTATTTAAAATTTTTAAAGTTTTATAGTAGATTTGTTTTTGTTTTATACTATTTAAACATATTAAATTATTTTAATTTTCTAAAAAAAAATTTTTGCCCCCCCCCTGATCCAAATTCGTTCCGGCGCCCCTGATACAATGTGAGTTATTTTGTCACTAATTGCAACATACTAGCTTGGTAGAATTTGGCCGCCTGCGACCTGGACTGAACCAGTTCTGGATGTTTATCTTGATCTCATCTTCACTTGAAAAGTGCTGGCCGGCGAGAAATAGAGGACAAATAGAAATCAGATGGGGCTAGGCAACTAGGAACCCTGACTTTGTTCGTGCATAACAGACAACGCTGCATTCAATTTAGACATGGGTGATACTGTATCAATCTGATATTTTGTATCAGGTAAGAAAAAGTAACAGGTACACATAATGGGTTCGAGCAAAAAGTATCTGTTATTTAAATACCCAGTTACTTGTATTTTTACTTTTTTTTTTTTTTTTTTTTAAACATTCACACTTTTTTCACATTCACACAGTCTTTTCGGCAACTCAGGCCATTTAAGACTTTAGACGATAACCGTTGTAAGTAATATATATATATTGGGGTTCAGGCATTTCTATTTAAGCCATCTGGTATCCAAATGGCTTAAATAAAATCATCGAACTGCCTGGGTCCGAACCCGCGACGTTTGGTATAGGAGGTAGGCACGCTACCTACTACGCCAAACTCGGGGGCATACTTTTTTATTTAATTAATGTTTTTATATAAAAAAAAATATTGTTTCATTAAAAAAATATTTTTTCATTTCTGCTCTATTTCTTAAAGTGAATAAAAGAGAACTAATGTATTAGTAATAATTAGAATCGTATTTAATTATTATAGGGCCTAGAGAGAAAGTAGAGTAAAAAATGTAAAAATGTTTCGGAATGACGTTCGAAAAAAGCGCCAGAGCAATAGCGAAATTGCCCTGCCAGGAGAGAAGAGACGGGGCGGGGCGTCGCGAGTTTTGAGGGGAGGGTTGCAAGAGAGAAGGAAAGAGAGAACAGGCAACAGCAGGGAGGTGGGCAACAGGCGCAACGAAAACTGTATCGTGTAAAAGAAACGACACTCTAAAATATTTGATCAATGCGCAAGCGCGAGATATCAGCTACGAGTGAGGAAACGGATACCGAGCAAATAACATACTTTTTGTATCTGTTATTTGAGTATCACTCTACTCGGGCATACTCGAGCATACTCGACTGGACGCGTATCCGTTTCTCACTCGTACCTGATATCTCGCGCTTGCGCATTAATCACATACTTTCTTTTCACTTTAGAGCGTCTTTACCCGATACAGTTTTCGTTGCGCCTGTTGCCTGTTCTCTCTTTCCTTCTCTTGCAACCCTCCCTCAAAACTCGCGACGCCCCGCCCCGTCTCTTCTCTCCTGACAGGGCAATTTCGCTATTGCTCTGGCGCTTTTTTCGAACGTCATTCCGAAACATTTTTACATTTTTTACTCTACTTTTCTCTCTAGGCCCTATAATAACACTAGTCGACAAAATGAACTTTTTTCTTTCACAAGAATGAAGATATGAAATTCTAGAAGTATTTTTCATGCTGAATTCAAATATCAATTCAGTTTTTCCCCATCAGGCACAGTTTTAGAGATATAGAGCAAAATAGATTTTAGTCGAAAATGGGCTCTAAAACGGCTTTTATTTAAAATGTTCAAATTATTTTTAACGCGACACCCCGTCAAATTATGCAGATAGTTAGAATGCATATAAATTTTAAGTTTTCATTCCAATCGGAGGTCATTTAGACGTGCCGCAAACGGCTTAAAGTTTAGAAAATCGAAATTTTTAAGATTTTTTTTGCTTTGGTCACCCCTAATACAATTTTAGAGATCCCTGAATGAAAAAACATATATGTACGATATTCTATAGTTCTTTGGCTTTCTAAAAAGCATTCATTCGTAAAAATCTGTTAATTATTAACGAAATTATTAATAAAAACGTGAGCAAAGAAAAAACACAAGTACATTCACTTGACAAAAAAATGGACCTCTTGTTCTTTTAGAAGTATAAAGAAAGATATGAGATTCAAAAAATATTTTTTTTAAATAATATATAATAAAGTTAGGGCCCGTGACCCGATGCTCAGAGAGGATACATTAGCTTCTCGTGGATAGGGTTCGCTTTTTAATTCAATTGAAGTCCATTTTTTTCGACCAGTGAGTGTACTTGTGTTTTTTCTTTGCTCACGTTTTTATTAATAATTTCGTTAATAATTAACAGATTTTTACGAATGAATGCTTTTTAGAAAGCCAAAGAACTATAGAATATCGTACATATATGTTTTTTTCATTCAGAGATCTCTAAAATTGTATTAAGGTGACCAAAGCAAAAAAAATCTTAAAAATTTCGATTTTTCTAAACTTTAAGCCATTTGCGACACGTCTAAATGACCTCCGATTGGGATGAAACTTAAAATTTATATGCATTCTAACTATCTGCATAATTTGACGGGGTGTCGCGTTAAAAATAATTTGAACATTTTAAATAAAAGCCATTTTAGAGCCCATTTTCGACTAAAATCTATTTTGCTCTATATCTCTAAAACTGTGCCTGATGGAAAAATTCTAACTACATATCTGAATTCAGGATAAAAATGTACTAGGTTCACTTATCAGATTTCTTGTGAAAAAACCTTGTCGACTAGTGTAATTAAATACAATTCTAATTATTACTAACTACATTAGTTTCTCTTTTATTCACTTTAAGAAATAGAGCAGAAATGAAAAAAATATTTTTTTTTTTAAATAAATAAGTTATCTGATTTTTACTTTGAAACTATTTTTTTTATATAAAAACAATTAAAAAGTAAAAATATATGTAACTATGAATTGAAATACATAATGAACTGCAATAAATTAAATTTCGTTCGCTGGTAAAGAAATTTGTTAATTATTTTTCTAGTGCAGCATATAAATTGACATTTTAAATTTGGAGACATTAAAATGTCAGTTCAGTCAGTATGAAAAAACCTTTAATAATGGATAATTATGAGTTTGTTCTCCACACAAGAATAAATAGCGTAAAAAACATTTGAAAAAATGTTAGACAAGTTCTTATTGACTTGAATTAATGTAAAGTTAGCGTAGCTGGGTGAAATTTGTTTCGGGTACAAAATATCGGGTAAAAATATCGGGTCAGAACAAGTACCTGTAACAGCTGGTACCTGGTACAGCAAAATCGAGTATCGACCCATGTCTAATTCAATTATCGCCTGGACCGACTTTCGTTTGCCTCATCTCAAAAAGTTTCTTGCCGACCAGCACTTTGCAAGTGATGATGAGATCAAGATTAATGTGAATTGGTTCAGGCTGCAGGCGACGAAGCGATTATTTAGCAATTAGGGCTAAGATGCACATGCCTGAATTCGCATGGGGAATATGTTGAAAAGGGGTGTCTAATTTTTTCATGTTTTTCTATAATAACATATTCTTAATCTTTTTTAATACTTTCCATTACTTATTTTCTGGATGAGATTTGTAAATAGAGATGGGGTATAAAAGGTCTCTGATGTCGAAAAGGATCAAAACTTGATTGTTTGGAGAAAAATGAAACGATATTGCTGAAAAAATACCTCCAAAGCCGAAAATGTTGATTTTTAATAAAGAATCCAACATCTGAAACAGACCTTTAGCGCTGCTCTTACTACAAATAATTGTCGTTTGTTTAAATATTCTATCTTAATGAATTAGTCTGGTTAAAGAATAAAGATGCAATGTGTCTTATTTTTGGGATTTTGGGAGGGCTCATTAATCCCCAGGTTCGACAAATAATTTTGATTTTTTTTTTTTTAGCTTTTTGTAAACGAACAATTAACTAATCAGAAAGATAAACCCGATTTTGATAAAAATTTAATTAAAGAGAAATGTAGAAAATTATGGCGTGCAATGAGCGATAAAAAAAAAGCCGTCTGGATAAATTGGGCTTTAGAGGCCGAAGCTAAGTACAAAGTATTTATTCGTTTCTTTTTTTTTTCAATTAATAATTAATTTTTTGTTAAAATAATTAATTTTTTTTTTTTTAAGGAAAGCATTAAAGCTTACATGGTTAAAAATCCAAACTTTAAGCCTCCAATATTAAAAAGTTTGTTAACAAAAGAAGAAAAAATGATTGTGGAAAGGTATTTATTTTTTATTTAAAAACTCTACTCTTTGTTAA
Organism: Euborellia annulipes; assembly: GCA_023213315.1. Taxonomy (NCBI): domain Eukaryota; kingdom Metazoa; phylum Arthropoda; class Insecta; order Dermaptera; family Anisolabididae; genus Euborellia; species Euborellia annulipes. The sequence goes on from JAKCPI010003581.1 coordinate 8,435, forward strand.
ATATTTTTTAATTTTAATTTTTAGTTTCGTTTATCTTACTGGCTCATTTCCACTCTCCTTTCAAGGAATTAATCTAAGTTTTATTTAAGATCTTGTCTGTTTTCCTCTCTCAATATTTTATTTGTTTTTGTTTCAGACTTGCTGGCAAACCTCTTAAGCCTCCAAATTCAGGATATTCCTTGTTTTCACGAATTATGCTGCAAAGTCCCGAAATTAAGAAAGTTGACTCTAAACAACGTATGAGTAAAATTTCCTCTCTTTGGAAGAATCTGCCTGAGGCGGAAAAGAAAAAGTATCAACAACAAGTCATACATGTTTGTATTTATTTATTTTTGCGATATTAAATTATTTATATATATATTATTTTGAAGGTTTACTTTTGATAAATTGTTCTGTTATTCGGAACACAAAATAAATATTAACATTTATTTTCAGAAAATTTATTAAGGCAGGCGACTGACAAACTTCAAAATACTGACTGTAAACCTTCAAAATAATATATATATACCAGGTGGGCCAATAGTGCGTGGACGGAAGATTGTGGGCTTATTAACGGACATTTTAAAATTTGTTGATCGCACATAATGTGGGGCCTTTAGGGCTACAAATTAAAAATATTTTCGTTCCAATTGCACCTCATATACAGGGTGGTCCATATCAAAGTTATGTTTTTAAATGGAACGCCCTGTATATTATTGCGTATTTGGATTCTGTGGCCAATTTTAGTATGAGTTTATGTCATGCAATGTATTCCAAACCAAACCGTTTAGCCGCAAATCGGGCTTTTGTGAAAAAACTGCTGTCTGGAAAAAATTGAATATCTCGCGAACCATAAAACTTAGCGGACTGTTCTTTTGTGAGGTTACTAACCATGAAATGTACTAATGTAGGCCAGATGGGAAACCCGAAACTATTATTATGTTGGGAGAAATGGCCATGCCAATTTGGAAAATTTCAATCATGGATAACTTCATTTTTTCAAATGGAACATGCTACTTTTTTTATGCCATGGGACGTGAAATTTAATTATCTTTCAGATGATATAAGGTTGTCTATATCTATCTTTGGTAGTTTTCTTTTTATTCCAAAATATCTGATAACGAAAAAAATAAATTTATTATAGACAAAATAATTGAAAAAAAAATCCAAACGCAAAACAAAATCGTAATAAATGGACAAATTATGCTAAATATTCGAAAATGTCTTTAAATTTCCCTTCAAATCATTTATTAGAACTTCTCAAAGAAGTCCCGCTTGCTCAAATTCGGGTTATGATTTGTCAACAAGATGGCGCACCTCCTAACCTGAACATAACCCTAATTTCTTTTTCGAGAAATGATTTTAAGGGAAATTTAAAGACATTTTCGAATATTTAGCATATTTTTTCCATTTATTATAATTTTGTTTTGCGTTTCGATTTTTTTTCAATTATTTTGTCTATAATAAATATTTTTTTTTTCGTTAACAGATATTTTGGAATAAAAAGAAAACTACTAAAGATAGATATAGACAACCTTATATCATCTGAAAGATAATTAAATTTCACGTCCCATGGCATAAAAAAGTAGCATGTTCCATTTGAAAAATGAAGTTATCCATGATTGAAATTTTCCAAATTGGCATGGCCATTTCTCCCAACATAAGAATAGTTTCGGGTTACCCATCTGGCCTACAATAGTACATTTCATGGTTAGTAACCTCACAAAAGAACAGTCCCCTAAGTTTTATGGTTCGCGAGATATTCAATTTTTGCAGACAGCAGTTTTTTCACTAAAGCCCGATTTGCGGCTAAACGGTTTGGTTTGGAATACATTGCATGACATAAACTCATACTAAAATTGGCCGTAGAATCCAAACATGCAATAATATACAGGGCGTTCCATTTAAAAAAACATAACTTTGATATGGACCACCCTGTATATGAGGTGCAATTGGAACAAAAATATTTTTAATTTGTAGCCCTAAAGGCCCCACATTATGTGCGATCAACAAATTTTAAAAATGTCCGTTAATAAGCCCACAATCTTCCGTCCACGCACTATTGGCCCACCCGGTATATATATATATACACTTTGGCAGTTTCCGTCATAAAATTTAAATTATTTATCTTAAACTCTTAATTACAATTCGAGCAAGTTGAATTGAGCTCACTTATTCCTGAGAGTATTATAACCTTTAATAGGAGAATTAAATTCACAAGGTTTTCTGTTTCAATAATATATTAATTTGATATTAACACTTTATACGTATTTCGACACCATATGTGTCATCTTCAGAAGCGAATTACATACCCTCTGAAGATGACACATATGGTGTCGAAATGCGCATCAAGTGTTAATATCAAATTAATATATTATTGAAACAGAAAACCTTGTGAATTTAATTCTCCTATTAAAGCATAATGTTTCAACTAGAGCCAACGGTTACCAGTTTAAAATTAAGTATTTTAACCTATTTGAAACGCATTTAAGGGGCTTCAGGAGGCCACATTGAACCTTTGGTCCGCAAACTACTGAGGCATTTTAAAGTATTTTTCTATGAGATTTTTTTTTTTAATGATTTAAATTCGTGAGCATTTTACATAATAGAATGCTTTTTTTAATTATGATTAATTAAAAAATATTCTGCAAAAGTATGCGAACATCTTGCCTCCCCTCCCGTAGCCCCTTAAAATTGCCTATTTTCTTAAATTTGCATCTCAAAATCGTTTCTTTGCTAAGCGTCTAGAATTTATTCGCTTAGCCAGTTATTTTAAAGAATTTCTCTTATTTCTGTGGGGGAAGAAGGGAAAAAAAAGGGGGGGGATTGAGAAAAAGCCAACAGATTTATCTTTTATTCACAAATATTTCAAAGCATAACATAACGTGCACCATCATGTTTCTTTCTTTTTTTTATTGACTGTTAACACAACTAAAACATACTTAAATAGGCCAAGCAGCCAGAAATGACGCCTCCCTCCATTTATTAGTACAAGTAATTTTATTGAAAATATGCATAAAACCAAATGTGTTATTGTATTTTAAAAACTGCAGAGTTTTCAGTTAAAGAGATGGATTTTCTTTCTCATAATTTTAATCTCATCATTATCTATAATTCAGATGTTAGAACAATATAAACTGGAATACGCCACTTACCTGGAGTCTCTTCCTGAAGACAAACGTAGAGAAGAACTTATAGCAGCATTCCCTAAACGCAAGATTGCAAGTGAAAAATCGAGCAAACCGAAACCGAAATCATCAGCGATTGCCATCGTCAAACCAAACAAACAAGCAAAGGTACCGTAACTAATTAAACTCTATTGAGATTTATTTATAAAAATACTTTAAATTGCTTATAAAATTGATTTTAGCCCAAAGTAAAAGAAGAAGCAACGCCATTGCCTTCATCGTCGTCGAATCCGACAGTGGATAAAAATGCTTTATATAAAGGAGAGCCAACTCAACCTCCTGTGTAATTATTCTTTTTTGTCTATTTCAATTCCTCTCAAATTAAAGTGTTTATTATTATTTTTTTTTTTTTTTTATAGAAATGTCTATCAACTGTTTAAACAAAATTATATCAAGAAAAATAAATCTGTAAATTCAGCTAAATTAGAAGCTGAATTAACACATAAATGGAAATTATTATCAGAAAGTGAAAAAGCGAAATACACAAAAGAATTGAACGAAATTAAAGATAAATACATAAAAGACTATGAAAAATTCCTTAGGGTAAGTTAAAAAATTTATATATCTATTTTTTAAATACTAAAATCGGGTACCGATCGAACATTAAGCCGATTATTGATGGATTATTCCTTGGAGCATTAGTTTGAAATTAGTTTTTACTTTCTCTTACCAATATATGAATATATATAGAGAGAAATTCGATGTCGAGATTTTGACGGATATACACGTTTTGAGGTCCCCTGAATCCAAAAGAGTGGTTTTCGCGACATGATCTGTCTGTGTGTCTGACTGTGAACAAAATATCTCAAGAACGGAAAGAGCTAGGAGGGTGAAATTTTATATTTAAGTCAGGCACCTTCCTGGGACGTGATACGAAGCTTTTGAACAATATTAGCCAAAGAGTACTAGTACTTTACTGATGCACTTTTTCAGTTTATTTTAGATTTTCTCAAGATTCGCTCCAAGGATTTTTTTTAAATTCATAAATCAACTATTTTTTAGATGCTCTTTAAAATATATTCTCATTTTGCTATTGAAATCTTCTGAAGACCACTTTACTCTCGTACTTCATAGTAAAGATAGAAGAAATGGTTGCCATGGTAACAAAAATTTTCCCATACGTTAAATTTTACATCTTGAATTCTAATATATCCAACAGAAACTAAATATATGTCGACACGAAAAATCTGGTGCGACAGTCACACCAGATTTTTCGAGAAGCTCGACTTGGTTGAATTTTTACGGCAAACCGGGTGCAATTTTACCACGAATTACTAAGCCCCAGCTTATCCGATCCGATAAGCCACGTCGCCTCCGTAGCCTTGTACATAGATAAAGGGAAAATACTTGTGCAATGCTACCAGCTTTTATACGATGCAGACAGAAAATGAACTGAGGCTGGCGATATTTAAATTAAAGCCGAAATTGCCTCCAATACTCTTGCGTTTCAATTCGTTGAGGCTTATTTCCTGGTTGCCTGCTCATTCATTTAATGCTATTAATTAAGAATTCTTTAATTGGAGGGCATTTCGGAAAGTAACCGCCGTTTTGAAAAAAACAAAACAAAAAAATAAGAAAGCTTTTGAAGCCAATTTTATTTTTACATGAAATTTTTCAACATAGTTTCCACCACTGCTTCAAACACGTGACGTAGCAGTTTTTGTAAACCATCTGCGAAGAAACGCCCGCCAGTATCGATAGCATTTTTCGTCTCACCGCCACCTAGCTCGCGCTTCAGGTGCAGGAACAAGTGTTAGTCGGCGGCTCCAAGTCCCGGTTGCACGGCTCCCAATGAAACTGTCGAATAAGCGATTGAGTTTAAGACATTTATTTTCATGTAAAAATAAACTTGGCTTCAAAAACATTTTTTTTTTCAAAACGGTGGTTACTTTCCGAATTGTTCTCGTATTTATGGGCAAACGAAGGTAGAAAGCCAATTTAGGACACGTTTTTTCACGGATAACCAATCAAGGAAGTCAAAAACTTTTCACACCACCCAGCAGACTTTTTCTTTTCCCATCTATTTTGTCATATTATTCTCCCCTCTCTGTGCATTTCATAGTTTTTTATGTATACCAACCTTGTCTTTTTTTTTATTATACAGAGCCTTTCACAAGAGGAACTTAAGGAATATTCGAGCCTTAAAAAATCGTCTCAATCTGACGACCTGAGCTCAAGTCATTCAACCTCTTCAAGTGAAGACGAACAAAATGAAGATGAGGATGACGACGATGATGAGGATGAAGCCGACGATGATGATGAGGAAGAGGAACGTGGCGACGACCATAACGAAAACGGTGAGGACGACAACTCCAATGACGAGGAGGACAATGACTCAGACTCAGACAGTGATGCTGACGAGCCCGTCCATTCGACAAGTGGAGTTGTCAATAATAAGGAGAACAAAACAAGTGCAGCCCAGGTCAAAGAGGGCGAGCAGGAGACCTCCTCCTCGTCGTCCGACTCCTCGAGTGATTCATCCTCTAGTGATACTGATGACTCATAAATAATCTCTTGTTACACACCCCAAGGTGCTTAATTTTAATTAGAGACAGCGAATTAATCATCTAAATGGGGGCCATTTGAAATCGTGATCGAAAACTTATTTTATTTTTTCACCGAAATTTATATTTTAAAATTATTTCTTCAAAATGTTAAGGAAAATACACAAATTAATAATTAGAGGGTGGTTCAGTGAAACATGATCAAAATTATTTGTTGAGATCTTTCTTACTCGGCACAAAAAGAACCTTTGAATCGCATGCCACTTGTGCCACTTTCAAAACCAAGTTACACTCTAGAATTATTTGATTCATATTGTTATACTTAATCCATATCCTTTTTTAAAATCTTTATTAAAATATCATAGGAATATGAAAAATCTCCAGGGGGGTTGGTCCGAAGATGATGAGGGCGAAGGAACTCAAAGAGAGTGTCTTTGAGAACTCCTAATATAAATAAATAAATGGAAGTGATGGAGGGAAAGGTAGAGCTGGCCAAAAATAATAATATTATGCCTCTCGGCGTATCTGTGAATTTATTTATGTTATACATACCTATTTATAAAATAAAAAATTTTTCATATACTTTTTTTTTTTTTTTTTTTACTTGAGGTCTTTCGGCATCGAAGGCCATTTGCCCGTCTCTATTTATTTCAATTGTATTGGTTGCCAATCCAATTGAAATAAATTTTTGTCTCAGACGGGATGCGAACCCTAGACCCCTAGCACAAGAGGCAGAAACTCAACCATTGAGTTCCTATTATCTTCGATGTTTCTTAGAGTGAAATTATTATTATTTAGAAATAATTTAACATGTCCTTTAAAAAAGATGTTGCAAAAAAAAATATAATAATTACTTTCTCTTAACTATATGTATATGTTAATATACATATATATGTATATATATATATATATATATATATATATATATATATATATATAGAGAGAGAGAGAGAGAGAGAGAGAGAGAGAAAGTATTCGATTCATGTCAAAAATTCGATGTCGAGATTTTGGTGGATATACACGTTTTGAGGTCCCCTGAATCCTGATTTTCGCGACATGTCTGTTTGTGTGTGTGTTCAATTTAAAGCATGAAGGAATTGAGCTCTGAGGTTGAAATTTATTGTATTGTATTTAAGTTAGACATCCCCCATAGAGCGAGAAGAAATAAGCTTTTAAAGAAAAGCCACAGGCCACAGAGTTACTAGTACTTTACTGATGTACTTTTTCAGTTTTTTTTTCGATTTTTTCAAAATTCGCTCTAATAATTTTGTTTAAAATTCAAAATCAATTATTTTTTACATGCTCTTTAAAATGTATATTCCCATTTTGCGCTCAAAATTGTTTGAAAGCCACTTTACTCTTGGACTTCATAGGAAAGATAGGAGAAATGTTTGCCATGGTAAATATTTTCCCATGTTTATAAATTTGACATCATGAATTCTAAAGGGGCCCTTAAACGATCAATCATACTGTCAGTCTGAGTGAATCAGTCCGATCGTCAGTATTTTCTTCATTCAAGTATAATTTTACACGTAGCATTCAGACTACCAGTCAGAATCAAGTTTTTTTTAGCTCATTCGACTGTGGGAAGCCACTAATTTGTCTTCTTAACTAAACTAACTTTGTTCCCTGCCACTAAGTAACAATAAAAAAACAAAAAGAAAACGGCCATCAGTCTTCAGTCTTGCCCATACACGTTCAATCAAAACGCCAATCAGCTCAAATACTGTCAGTATGATTGATCGTGTAAGGGCCCCTTAATATATTAGTGGAATCAATATATCTCGGCATAAAAAAAAATCTGGTGCGACCAGTCACGCCAGATTTTTTATTCTTTTGAGATAATTTGTTAAATATAAAATTTCTGACCCTGATTCGATTTATCTGTGTTTCTTTTCTATTTTTATTTTAATCTACATGTTGAGTTGTGATTTTGCTCTAAGGAACATATCGGTTAGTGTTGAGAAAAGGTGCACCGAAACGTCGCAAAGGATTCTGAATATTTTTATTTTTGGCGGTCCCCTGCTCTTGCTGTCTTTGCTTATTCAGATGTTGGAGGGTAGTTAGGAAAATAAGTTCCGTTTCCCCGCGGCACAGCTACGATCGCAGTTCCGCTCATATGCTGTAGTTAGTGCTCCCAGCCCTCCGGCTTTTTTGAAATTTGAATTTAGATTCATAATATATTCATTTAATATTACAAATGTTTATTAAAAAATAACTGATTTGGGGAATATTTACTAAAAATATGAATTTTTCATTGAAAATCTCTCCAGCTTTTCGACTGAAATTTCATTCAAAATCTTCGGCTTTTTTTGGAAATCTTAGCAGTCAGCAGCGGGATTTTCGCTCAACGACGCTATTATATAATAATAATCACTGCACAACACAGAGCGAGCTCGAAATTATTTTGAAAGTTTTTGCAGTCCTATTCCTTCAGATGACTCTCATGTGCTGGCTGTTTGGTCCAAATGTTCTTAGATGACACTACTGTGTAAAATGTAAATCCTTATTAAAATATAATATTTGGTGAATTGTAACAGGATTATCGTAAATGAATTTTTGTTTAAAAAAATTTTATAGTGCCACGTGCAAATTAAATGGCTTAAAAAAGATTGTTAAAATCAACATCAAAATTATACGAGGGGATATTGAGAAGTAAAAGAAACAAAAGGCCCGAGTTCAAACCTCTCGAGATTCAATTATTTTTTCTCCCCTCGTATTATTTAGTTGGACCATTCGTTAAGCTTACACAGAGCTGTCCAATCTTTATAGGGGTATGATATGATCTGTGAGCCAGAGTAACTACTGCATATGAGCGGAACTGCGATCGTAGCGGTGCCGCAGAGAAAAATGCAAACGGAACTTTTCGATTTTTTTATAAAATACCTTTTCAGAATTTATCATTTATTATTATCGTTTAAAGTCTTATATGGCCTAATTTGCCGAAATGACTGTGTGTGTGTGTGTGATTGTGAGTGTGAATGAGAAGAAAAAAAAAATCTCGGGGGACCTGGCAACGGAGAAAAGCAACAGTCAACACAATCGTTGCGATCACAGATCAAACACAATCAAGATTGGACAGCTCCAGGTTAAGAATTGTTTATAAGTTTAGGGCCATCTATACACTTGTCATGAAACTAAAAATAAGCAGTGGAAAAAAACTTACTTCCAGAGAGATTTGAACTCAAGCTTGTTGCAATTCACATGTTTTGATACTGACTACTTAGCTCGCTCGTCATGGGCGTAACTAGAGAATTTGGCTGGGGGCCAGCTAACCCCCGGTGGGCCTGGAAAGCCCCATATTTTCTCAATTTTTCTTGGGGCAAGGAGCTTTCTGGGGGGGGGGGGCACCCCCTTAGTTACGCCCATGTCGCTCGTACACTTGGCTTTACCTCTCATCTGCGTTTTTTGTGTATTTTTCTTAACAAATTACAAAATAGAAAAAATCGTAAATATGAGTGGAATGGAGAAAGAGTTCAGCAGATGCTGAGTTGTTTCTCCCTTCAAGTCATCAACTGCATCCCGGTTCTATTGGAAAAATTTTATATTCCAATATATTTATTTAAAAAAAAATTAAATTCCAACTGGAGCTCTCATTTATGAAGAATTCATAGAATAAAAATTAAAAGATGTTTCGTGAAATATTAAAAATTAATAATAATAATAATAAAGAATGCAGTGATAGAATTCGTATCACTAGAATGTTGATTATTATGTATATATCTATTTGATTTTTATTTTGTAATAATACCCAAAATATATATCTTTATATTTAATATAAACCAAAGAGTTGTGGTATTAATCACCTTTATTTTTTTTTTTTTAAAGATTTGTTTTGTAAAATTTGTTGATATCTTTTTATTTCATAAACAAAAAGATTTAAAATTTCATTTTTTTGTTTTTTAGATAATTTATTAAAACAATTCAGCCTTACTCTATAAATTAAATTTTATTATTTTTATGTTGGCAGCTAAAAAGAGAAAAGCATAACTCTCTTTTTTAAATAAAAGCAATTGCGAGGGGTTGGCTTTTAAATTCTTAAACGCCTGATAAACTTACAAGGAGATGGTAAGAATTGTAAAATTGATTTTCGAAAGAGTCTTTATGAGTTTTTTTCGATAATGGCCTCCATTATCCGGAGCCTCTCAGGATAGAAGTGTAAATGGACCGCGTTTTCGAGAAATTGGCGATTCGCGCACTCGGACTCAAATAGGGACCGTGTTGGCAAAGGAATTACATTTATAATATCTCGGCCGACAAACGACTTTAGTTCAAAAGCAAAACATATATATAACTCCTCTATCCCGCTGATTTTTCGGCAAGGGCATAAAAAAGGAAGTTTTTTTATTTTCACCGAGTTTTATTCCTAATATTTTGAAGGCACAAAGGCTCTTCTTCAGAGAAGCTCATTTTACACTCCGTTAACATTATAATAGCATCCAAAGATTTTTTGCAACATATAAAACTCATTAAAAATAAAAAACTTTCGTTTTTGTTTTTTTCCTTCCTATGCCCTTGCCGAAAAATTAGCGGGATAGAGGAGTTTCGGATTATAATTCTCTCTGTCTGTCAATCATATATAAATATATATAGTATTTTTTAATACAAGATAAACAAAAAAAGTCATTTGAACTTTGAAACGTTTACTAATTGAGAATTTTTCAATATATAATTCCTTAGCAAACACATTCAATGTACTTTGTTGATTTTGTTAGATTAGTTGCCCGCGGAAATATAATTGCTAATTCCTCGAAACAGAAGGACCATTTATGCTGATTCCTTTTACTTACATTTTTTCTACCCTCAACTGCTATCAGATAATCTCTAAACCTCATTCGAAAATGGATTTTAGAATTGAATGTGAGAGTCAATAGCTTTGTTTGTTTCACTTGCCATGGTAAAAAGTGCAAAGCTGCCCAGGAACGCTATCTAGGTCAAAAGGTGCAAACCTACCTAGAACAAAAAGTGCAACTTTTGCTATCTGTTCGATTGAAGTTATGAACTCGCAAAATGAGCTCTTAATAATTCTGCAGCCTTTATCAAGTACTGTGCACTTGCTCCGGCTCAAGTGAACTGAGTGCACAGTTCTTGAGAACGGCTGCAGAATAAGTATTTATATTTTTAATAAATAATTAAAAATGTGGTCTATAATTAAAAATTTTCTTAATAATAATGATGTCTTCTCCCTGCAAATGAAACGCCAGCCTCCACGCATTTGATTCCAATATTTATTTTTTCAATAAATCCTTTTATTTTTTCGATAATTAATTATAAACATAGTATATTCTCTTAAAGAATAATTCCATCTCTATACATTTTCTATTTTCTTTTTTTAATTATACTATTTCTAATTTATTTATATATTCCAATTTCTCAACAGTTAATGTTAATAATTTTATCAAGAAATAATTTTAAGAGTAAGATATACTAAATAATCAAAACAATGTATTTTTTCTATTGTTAATAATAATTAAATAGGTTTATATGTAATAGATATTTTTATGATATCAAGATTATCTTGACTTTTCAATTCTTTCTACAATTTTCCTTCCTTATATCATCAATATACTTTTGGAAATTTTGGTAGCTTGTGATGCCGTCAGTGGCATCTAGTGGCGATTTTAGTAAGCAGCAATTCGATTGTTGAATTTGACAAAAGGAAATAAATAGCGACTCGAGGCTTTAGCTAATTCTTTTTACACTTTATATGTTTTAAAAATATCATGGTGCTTTAGCGAGTTAAATTTAACTATGAAACGAAAAATCTTTTACGGATCACCCAACATTGTAACAGGTATGATTTAGCACTTCTTGAAATTAGGGAGTTTGTCTTTTTAAGGTGCGCGTCTCGGGGTGCTAATTTTGGGACTTTCCAGCGGCCACAATTTTGAAGCTATCGACCTCAAATTTTTTTTAAATTAAAGCTATTTAAAATATCTACAACTTATAGAAGCCCTTTTTTTGATTTTCAAAAAAAAAAAATTTTTTTTAGATTAATCGCATTAAATAAAAGATATTAAAAAAAAGGAGCTCTATAAGTTGTAGATAATTAAATTAGTAATCATTGTGTTAAAGAATAATTAATTTTTTGCCTTTAATTAATTAGCTGGAAAGTCTAGAATGAAATGGATCAAGTTGCGTGTATTCTAATGGGGGAACACTAACGCCATCTGGTGCCGCCTCGAGTCAATCGTGTTTTAACGGTTTTCCGAGACGCGCACCTTAATTAGATTTTGAAAGATCTTTTGAAAATGAAATTATCCTTTTTGAAACATTTTACTTGTCTATTTTTATAAAAGAATTTTTTTCCCAAATTAACTCGCTTGTTTTGAATTTTCAACTAGGTCAATCAGAGAGCAAGAATGGATATCAATTAGCGAATTTGCACAAGTAGGGGAGACCGGGGCAGGTTGGCCCACTAATTTTTATTTCTTTTATAAAATTTTTTATTCAATCATTTTCGTTTATGTTTTCATTTTAAAATGTTGGTGCAACCTTAAGCTACCAAATGGTCATCGTAAAAGTCTCCTAAATTGATGTTAAAATTAAAAAAAATAATTATTTCTAAAATATTTCGAGTGGGCCAACCTGCCCCGTGGTCGGGGCAGGTTGGCCCGGAAGGTATTTGTTATTTTATATGAATTAAAATGCAAGAAAATAATTTAAAACGACCTAATTTTAACACACAAAGTTTATTTTAAATTATAATTGGTTATTGCAACAGTTTCAGTAATAAGTGAGTACTAAATCAAAAAAAAGTATATCGTGACTTCAAGAACTTTTCCTTTTTCAGTTTTTCTTTTGTATTTACGAATCACTGTTATAACCGTGGTCCAGAGGTTGGAGATGAGAGTCAGAATGCTATGAAGAGCATTGCAGACACCTTACTTGGGCTTGGCAAGTTGGCAAAAAGAGTATCCCAACAAGGGTCCCAACTTTTCTCTCCCAACGCTCAATTTGTGCTCTTTTGAAAAATCTCTTAGCCCTCGGGGCTTCGTGTAGAGGTTATCGTGCTAACCATTTGGATACCAAATGGCTTAAATAAGAATGCCTGGATCCCCAAAATATATAATTATTAATACAACGGTTATCGTAAAAGTCTTATATGGCCGGAGTTACCGAAAAGACCGTGTGAATGGGAAAAAAGTGTGAATGTTTAAAAAAAAAAAAAAAAAAAAAAAGCGGAAACACTTCATATCTTCCCGAACCACAGATATTCAAAGAACTAGAATGTTTTAGAAAACAATAAGAACATATTCATATAGCTGATAACAATTTCCCAAAAACAAACACACGTGCTCATTTATGATGCAAAATTTCCTCCAATAAACTCTCAACGACGGCCAGTATAACATCGATATTTATAATAATTTTTATTTTGTTACTTTTACATCATTCATTGCCACTAAAATTGAAAAGATAAAACACGGTTTAACGATTTCATACATACAATGGCAAAAAATCAAGTGGGCCAACCTGCCCCGTCATTTTTGGGCCAACCTGCCCCATCGTCATATTTGAAACAATTTTTATCCCGCACAAATCCCGTTGATGTTTTTTAATTAATATGCCATGGAGAAATAATCCTTATACTCTACCCTTTAAACATAGTGCTCACTTTTTATCTTCGAAGTAACCAAAAAGTAGATAAAACAATTTTATTCAACTAATGAAAATTTACTCCAAGGTGCAAAAAACGAATAAATGATCCTAGCTCATGCGAATTTACTCCGATCGCTATAGTTGTATTGGCGGAAGGTGTGTGGCAGTGCTATTAACCTTCATTCTGATCCGTATCACAATCGTCCAATTATTCTGCGAAATATCGCGACTGGGCCGACCTGCCCCGTGGGCCAACCTGCCCCGGTCTCCCCTACAGGAAATCCTTCAAGGGCTTAATGAGTTTCGATGGTAATTAGACAGGGCCTAGTCTAGGGGATAAATCATTTCATTAAAAAAAAAGAATCTTGCTAATTTTTTACAATTTATTAATTTTTCATATACAATAAATTATTTTTAACTTATCTAGACAAATTACTAGTCTTTTTTTTTTTTTACTACTTTACAGATACATATTCAACATATACAGATCTTTAAAAAAATTAATACTTATAAAATGAGTTATTTTTTTAAATTCAAGTTATAAAGGAGAAATTAATATTTATTCTCTTTATGATATTAATAATAATAATAATAATAATAAAAATAAGCAACCGAGTTTAGTGTAAATTAAGTCATTTATAAAACTAGTTATAAAGTTTGTAATTTTAAGAGCATTATTAGACATACAGACATTAGCGTTTAAAAAAATTGGAAAGCAGAATCATGCCTACTCAAAGGTATTTTATAAAAAATAAAAAAATCCTTCAATATCTTTTTTTGACTAGTTCAATATAATAAAAAAATATTAATTTGAATGCCTTAAAAAATAAAAAAATAAATAAATTTAAGAACACTGATTGGTATTAGTTTATTTGAAAGTTAAAAATTAAAAAATAATTCTGCTTTCAAATCTTGGGATAGCAATGGCAATTTGCAATTTTAGTCTTTTTATTAAAAATTTGTGCTTTTTATGACCTCGCTAATTGCCGTTGCAATCCTTTGCTGACTAATGAATCCAAAAGCACCTTCACCAATGCAAAATTTGTTGTTTTGGTCCAGAAACAGCTGGCATATGCCGTTGCTCTTAAGATTACCTGAGAGGAGAGTTTTTCTATCAAATTTGCGAGGAGTTCAGAGGCGAGTGACCAGCCCGAGAGCCAAACCCGCCGCGAACGACAACACGAAAACCTCGGTGTCTCTCAACCGAGGATCATCGGTGCCAGTGAGTTTATGATACCATCGCAAAGCCTTCTTCTCGCCTCCTCGGAGTTTCTCCTCCGCCTTGTCCAGTTTACGGTCCATGAATCTCTCCATCTAGCAGAACACAAGTGCCACAAGGTAAAAAGAAGGAAAACAAATAAAACAGATTGGCGATAAAACATATATTTTAAGTCTTAATACATCTTAAAAACAAAAAAGAAATAATATATAAATAAATATAAAATGTATACAAGTAGGAAATGGGATTGATTAAATGAAAAAGTTCCTAGTCTAATTGAAAATAAAAAGGAGAGAGAATTAAGCGGTAGCCATCCCGATTAAAAACCCCCCGACGAAGCCAGCAGCAGCGGGGACATTTTGTTGGGCGTAGCCGATAATCTAAAACAAACAGGGAAATGGATTGGAAAAAAAAGAAAAATTTGGGGTTAATAAATAAAATTAAGAAATGTTAAAATGAAAACAAAAAAAATGATTGAAAAGGGCAGAAAAGAGAAACCTTTTGTAAAGTAGATGGTCCTTTTCCGGTTGCAGCTTCTTCAACTTTATCCGTAGCTTTATCAATGCTATTTTGAATTTTGTCCCAATTCAATTTGATATATCCTTGTTGGTGTGCAACTTGAACGCAGATGATGCCACCTCCTACACATATTGCTACAGCTTTGCCGACTTTTGTGGCAAGTACTCCAGTACACCTAAGAAAGCAAAAAAGAAAAATTGGAAAAATTTAAACGAAGACAACAGGCCTGTCTATTCATTGAAATGCAATGCAAATTACATCATTTGGGTTACGATATTTTTTGACAGGTTTGAACTAGCCCTGAGGACACGTGCCCAAAAATTTCGCTCTCTGACTGTTTCCTATTTTGTATTCTATTTGCTTGTTGTCTATATTAGCCTTCAGAAAGCTCTTGCCCATTTTTGCCGCCAGCTCTCCGACTATGTCAGATAGACATCATTTTATACAGGGTGGACCATGGGGGCTCGCTGGTGTAGTGGGCTAGGGTGTCGGCTTCTACAAAGAAGATCCTTGTTCAAACCCTGGATGTGCTGGATTTTTCATTAAATAAAAATATTTATTTAATGCAAACAATTCCTCAAGCAAGCCCTGGATTGGAATATTGGATCTCACCACAATAGCCCTCAGGCAACTCTACGAGGAGAGGGAGTTGCTGTGACATCCCGTCCTGTGGAAGGGACGTAAAGAAGGTTCCCTCTCAATGATGCATTCTTCGAAAGGAGTAGGCTACACGCCGGTGCTGAGGGAGTCCCTCCTCAAACTAGGACATCCTCCAGAGCATAGAAGAGGTTGGATATAAGGAGCCGGTTGGAACCAGAAATAAGGATTAGTTCACTAGCTGGAGACGAACGAAGGAGGAGGACTTAGAGATAGGAAATGATGTAACTTCCCGAGGTGCCGGTAGATGGCTACGGTTGGCTTTGAGGTGTGTGTCTTCGTGCACGGAAGCCTCTCGGGTAAATTAACTGGGATCCCGATAGGCATTTCAAATAATAATAATAAATATGTCTAATAAACTCATAATTTTGAAAAAAATTTAATTTATATTTTTTTTTATAGCCGATTCAAATTCCAAAAGTTAGGGTAGAGATGTGGAGGAGGTATTGTTCTGTAGCGGCGTTCGTGCCATTTTCAGTGTTCGCCATGGCTTGGCTCGGTGTGTAGGAGTTTATTAAAAATGGCGGTTCTGTGATTTCTACCGTACTCAACGAGCGTTTCGGATTCGATTCGAACTTGGCCGACGTGATAGTGTTCCTGATGCGAAAATGATTAGACTGTGGGTGTCAAACTTTAGACAAACAGGGTCAGCACTAAAAAAGAAAACCAACTGGCCGACCTCGTACTGCAATAACACCGGAGAATGTGGCGCGAGTGAGAACATCCATCCAACAGTCTCCAAAGCGTTCAGCGGTTAAACATACAGCTGCCCTGGGATTGTCAGAAAGGAGTGTAAGGAGAATTCTGCATAAAGAACTTCATCTGCATCCCTACAAAATAATAGTTGCTCAAAAGTTGTCTGAAGAAGATTATGAAACTCGCAGGGCTGCATGTGATGACATTTTGCAAAACATTCCCCCAGATGCTGTCTTCATTTCTTCTGATGAAGCCCACTTCCAGTTGTGTGGAACTATTAACTGTGATGTAAAATGGCATCATATAGGCTATTCACATATAAGTAATTGTTCTGTATGTTTCTTATTCTTTTTGCAAATGCCTATTGAAATCAGGGAGGTTTTTTTGCCGGACCCTGTATTTAGAGAGAAGGTAGGCCTAGTGCATTCATGTCAAAATATCGTGCCAAAGAGTACTAGTACCGTTACCGTTTATTCATGTAATTTTTTTTTTGCATTCGCAGTGGATTTGTTTAAAATTTATAAATCAATTATAAATAATAGATGATAAGTTTCTTTATTTTAAAATATATTTAAATGATCGTCCGAAATAAAGGAGTTCGAGAGAGAGAATCCTCCCCAGGGAGTGAGGGGATGGCTTTTTATAATTTTTGACCGCGATCCCCCATTTCCGTGGGAACAGGTGCAAAGATTGACGGTAGATTTGCACTTTTTTGTGGGAATCTGCATGTGTTTCTTGATCTAGCCAGATATCAAATTTTACTTTTTTTAAAATAGAATTTTGGTTTTCAAATTTCAAATTTTGCTTGTCTCTCTCTCTCTCCCTTTTTGGCTTCACAACACTTGATAGAATAAATATAAACTAAACCTTGAAATGCTTTGCTCCTGTTAAAATAAATTTCAAATCAAATATTTCAAAAACTATTAAATATTTTGAAGAACTAAATTTAGTCTCAAAAAACTACTTCTGGATGCGCTAAAAGAATCGGCATTCAAAATTTGAAAATTCAAAAATTTTTTGTAAAATTCTACAAAACCCTTTAAGCAAAGTGCCCTTTTGGCACAACCGAATGTAACCAAAATCGAACTAGATGTTAAAACTGTCCCAGATACAAAATTTCAACTTTTTACGAATAGCCGTTTTTTAGTTATGTGAGATACATACGCACAGACATCACAAAAGATAGTATAAAAGTGAAAGTAATAGTTTTCGCCATTCAATAAATTTAAAATAAAATCAAAATTAAATTAGAGGATGAATTTCTTGTCTTTTCACACAAGAATACAAAATTTTTATTTATTTTACTTAAAAACAGAATAATCCTCTTTATCTTTTTTAGATAAAGATTGAAATGAAAATAAAAGATATAAAAGAAATAAGGCATGTCGTTTTTTTAAATTATCTAAATGAAAAATTTAGTGAGCGACTAGGGAAGTGAGATTTTTTCAAAATGCAAATGACTCACCATCCTGAGACTGTGCCGAGGAACAATTGCTTCGACGCCGGATAATCCTCTATTGCCTTAAAAACCTTGTCGATATTTCGGGAGCTATTGATTGGTATTGGCGTCTCTTTTGCCATTTTCTAAAATAAAACAAAAACAATTGCTAATAACTAAATTAAGAAAAATTAAGTCACACCCAAAATCTATATTTAACATGTTTAGCCTAAGGAGGTATAATTGACATTTGCACGACGCAAATTTCAAAATAAATTGCATAATACTTACAAAATATGTTCACTATTTATTTTTTTGGTTTATCAATTTGTGAATTGATACTCAATTTCAGAATGAAAAAATTAAAATATTTTGAGTAATAAAAATTCTGAATTGTATTTTCACGATATGGATGCAAATCATATGGAGTGAGATTTGCTTTATCTATGACTTGCTAGAAGATTGGACATGACAAAGAAGCCTTCCTTTGTGGTTATGAAGTTGGCGATTTGGCCGATCGAGGCGCCACTCGAGCCCTGGTCTTGTGACATTTCTCAGCCAACATTGCAATTTTATTATCCCCTGGGATTATCTTTATCGGATTATCGACATTATTTATTATTTACAAGATTAACACACTAAATTAAAGATAAATAATTAATTTAAAACAACACAATAATAAAATATTTATTCAAAAAACTTAAAAAATTTTTTATAAAAATTTCGAAATATATTATATATATATATATATGAAGATGTTTTTTATTTTTTTTATTCTGTTTTGTTTGTTTCAAGAAAGGGATTATTTCTGTTATTTTTTTGGTTTGTGGAAGGAGCGTTTCATTTAAGAAATAACAAATAAATTATGGGTTGGTGAAAAAATAAAAAATAAAAAAAATTAATAAAAAAAAAAAATTTTTCCCCCTCAATTTATATTTAAATTCTCGACTCTAAATATGAGGTCGTCCACATATTACGTAACGCCTTTTTTGACGATTTTCTAGTCCCCCCCCCATGTCACAGTTAGTCTCATACAATCAAACCCCCCTACAAATATTATATCACAACATAGAACTACCCCCCCCTCTTCGAATAAAATTTCTTATACAAAATTCATATCATTTTACTTTTTTTCTTAACTCCCTGGTTCCCCATACAATTTTTTTTTTTTTTTTTAATAAAAAAAAATTTCACTTTTTTTTCTTTCCCCCCCCCCCCCCCCCCCCATTCCCCTCCTTTTCCACCCCCTATTAAATTTAAACATTCTTTTTTAAAAAAAAATATATGGGGGTGGCTTTTTTTTTTTTTTTTTTTAATAAATGGGGGGCGCGGTGGTTGGGGCCCCGGGGGCCATGTCACAATTAGTAACATTTTGTTCAAACCCCTCCCCCCCCCCCCCCCTTAACGCGTTACGTAATATGTAGAGTATTAATTAATTAAAAGTATTAAAAAATTTGGTGTGACCAGCACGGTGCACAACTTTCATTTACCGAAGGGTAAGAGAAAGTTGTCTTATGTGCGCCAGTAACACCAGATTTTTTTGTAACTCTTTACCATTTTGGGCCATATAGGATTTAAACGATAAATAATATATTAATTAACGATACATCTGATCCAGGGACAGTGGCGGATCCAGAGGAGTTTCTCGGGGGGGGGGTAATCTGGTGTGACTAATCGCACAGCACACAATTTTTTCTTATTATCGGTAATTTAAAGGTGCATTCTGTAGTCGTTTACCAGAATATCTATACAAATCAAATATTTAAGCATTAATAAAATTTTATATTAAAAATATAATTTTTAACCCCTTCTACCCCTTGTATCCGCTCTGGACCAGGGATATTTATTTATGTGAATTGGTATTCAATTGATTTAAATAAGATTTTTTATTATTAGCCTTTTGCCAAGGTTTTTGCATGCCAAATGTCAGTTTGTGACGTCATTATTTACTGCCAACTTTATTTTATTATAAATTAAAAAAAAAAAAAAAAAAAAACTTATTTAAATTAAACATTTTTATTGAAATTATATTTAAATATTAATATATATTTTATTTAAAAAAATATTTTTTTTCTTTTAGGAAATTTATTTTTTTGAAATCATCACCTGTAATGGCGCCTTTAAGAGCAAAGTGTCCTTAGCTCGTGATTATAATAATAAAAACTGATTCGTGTTGTATAATAAAATAATTATATTTAGTGTATGTGTTCAAAGTGCAATATGTATGTGATCTTTTAAAAAGATGTCTCAAGAAAACGAAGAGATTAATTTAACGAGTCAGGAATTGCAAGTTTTAAGTGAGCTTGACAGGTAAACAACATGGCTGAAAATCATATGCTTTTGCTCTGCGTTTCTTTGCTTTCTTTTCTTTCCCAATTTAAGCTTTAAAAATGTATTGGTTTTAAAATTCTATTTCAATTCTTCAATAAATTTTCCATTATTCATATAAGAATAAATTTTAAATTAACATGCCCTTTTCTTACAAAACCCTCTTGACCCAATTTATTTAATAAGTGTGCCTCTTTAAATTTTCCAGCCGGCAATTTGGATTTCTCAAATTAAATTCACCGGAGCAAACCAAAAAAAAGGCTTTGGTTATTAAGGTGATTATTTTTTAACTAATAATATTTATTTTTTGTCTTACTATTTATTGAATTTTTTTTAGGCTGTAAAATATTTAGAATGCATGCTAATCCAAGCTCAGAAACAAAAAGAGTTTAGTAAAACAGAAAAAACTGAAAAACAAGATGCACCTGGCAAGGATATTAATATTGATCCCAAAACTTATTGTAAATTGGGACATTTTCATTTACTTCTTGAAAATTATTCTAAAGGTATTTTTAATATTTTTCAATTTTAATCTTATATATATATATATAATATTTATTAAAACAATATAAGATTTAAACAAACAAATGAATTATTAGGATAATTATAATATTGACTTGAATTTTGAGTTTTTTTTTGAGTATTCTTAAACCGCATTGTGAAATCCTTGCATTTTTTCAAAAGGCCAATTCCTGCCTCTAAAACAACGTGTTAAATGAAATTTTATATTGTTTTATTATATAAATATTAAATAATTTTAATTTTTTCTTTTAATTAAATAAATTAATGACACAATCATTTTATTTAGCGATGTCGGCTTATCAAAAGTTCTATTCCCTTAAATCCGACTACTGGAAGGATGCTAACTTCTTATACGGACAAGGGCTAGTCTACTTCCACTTCAATGCCTTCCAATGGTGAGTCACAATTTTATTTATCTTTCAATTCTATCTATTCTAATGATAAGATCAAACTTTTCATTTTACCTTAAACAAAATCTGTAAATAAAATGCATATATGTTTAATTTTATATTTTAATAGCATATTTTCGAAAAAAGATATATCTATTTACAAATGGAAATTCTATATATTCAATATAAAAACTAAAATCAAACTAGATGTTATTTGTTCAAGGATTTAATCAAAATTTTAATATTATTTTATTTTTGTAAGCATTTTTTTTCTCTTTACACACGTGCCTTCTTGCCCCGAATATATAAAAAAAAGTGGAGCTATAAAGATTCTTCAAGTGAATTTCAAAAGGAAATTTATTTGAGTAAAAAGTATTCTGATGATTTATGAAATGGATGTGATGCGATGGCGGGCGTTTTTAAGAGAACAAGAACAAGAACAGGTTGCGTGCCAGTGACCTGACAGCCCGACGGCCACCGACGCAGTCAGTGAAAGTCCCAAGGCCGTCGTCGCCTTCTAATCCTCCCAACTACTACCTGAGCCCCGACAGTCGGTTCGCTCACTCAGGAATTCCTACTTGAACAATTCTTCTTCATTTTTTAATCTTCTAATTCGCCCGCTCTTTAAAAGAGCTTTTCAATCTTTGGTTTTAATTCTTTAATTCTTATTCCATTGATTTTATAAAGAACATCTTCGTTTCAAGATAAATAAAAAATCGAACAGCACAGATTAATTTAATTGTCATTTATTAGAACTATTTAACACATTTTAAAAAATAACACAGTTTAAAGATAATCTCTAATCGTCTATAAACATGAGTTAATTATATATTATCCCTTTAAAATTTATAATTTACTAAATTTTTTATGACAGGAGGCAAATTTTTCGTTTTGGTTAGAACAATTTCTATTGTGATTCACATTGTTATTCTCTCTAGTTATAAACAAATTGCATCCAGGATTGTTTCATTCAGCATTCTTTCTCTCTTTCCCAGATCTACAGTAAATGCATTGTTGTTAGTGAGCTGCTATCGAAGAATTCGAATGAAATAATTAATTATCACTCCTATTTTTAAATTTTGGCAAGAATGTCTTTTTTAATATAATTATATACACTTTTTTAGTATTTGTGAGAAGATTCAGATATTATTGTTATGATGTTAAGTATTAGACCCAGGAGAGTTGTGTTGTCTCTCAAAAAAAAAGTCAGATTTAATTATTTATTCATTAATTTTTATTTAAACCAGTTTGATCAGAAAATGCATATTTCATATTTAGAGATCTATCGTATTGTATTTTTTGGAATTCCCTTGTCCTGTTTTGAGTAATTAATTAGGTTCTTGAAACAACCCAAGATAAGTAATTTTGGAACCAAAAATAATGTGGAGTTAGGAATTATAAATGAAATAGATAAAAAGGGCAATATTAGTAGACTTTATTTTTGAAAAATAAAATAACTTGACATTACAGTTTCCAATGTTATGGAAATAAAAAAAGAGAAAAATGTATTCCTGCCTTCTTGAGGATGATGAAAAATTATATATATATACAAAAGTTTCACTATTTCGCGATTAAATAAATACAATAAATATTTAAACCCAGTGCTATTTACCACGGTATGGGATGAAAATAAATAAATGGGGAATGAGATGGAAAGGTTTAGATGTGAACAGGGCGATCGAAAAGGGCGTCAATACAGAAATCAGGAATTATTAAGGAAAGCAGGCGTCATCAAAAGTTGATTAGTCGGGGCAAACGAGCTACAAGATAGGAACCTGGACCAGAAGGCAAATATTTGTCTATTCTATTCAGAAAAATATTTTATTGATTCAAATTAAAAGGACCCCAAAATATTTATTTGATCCCTCTCAATTGTGGTGGTGACTCTCAGCTGTGACATTTTCGATAATTTTTTTTTTTTTTAATGGCCTGTGTTCATTAAATATTAAAGAATTTGTTAAATTTTCATATCCTAACCTCGTGTTATTTAATCTTAGATACATTTTCGAATTAGGTATAAAATTAGTTATTAGAATAATTTTCTATTCAAAAATATTCATAGGCCAGAGGCATACCCTTCAAATTTATTTATTTTTTTTGGACCGTCAAAAAAAAAATAATTATCGAATAATTTAAATAAGTTAAGTATTCCAAGAAATTTTAAAAAAATAATTCCTTCCTGCGGGTCTTAGGTCCCTCCTAGGAGGCTTAGGCAGAGGGGGAAGGGGGGGGATAAATTCACGGCTACTTTAAACTTCAACTATAAATTCCTAAATTAAATTATTTTTTAACTGTTTCAAGAAAAAATGGATATTCGCCATCTGTACCTAGGATCGCGGGTTCACATCTCGACTGCTGAGCGCCCCACGCTTTTATTTTGAGCCATAAATATTCAACAATTTTAACAACAAAAATGAAAAACAATGTGTCATTTCTAGCCAACTGGCTGCTTGGCGTTTCTCATTTGAGATTAGGAACCGACCGAATATTGGGTTTCGGTTACGGTTTCGGCCAAAAATCCTGGTTTCAGCCTTAGTTTCGGTTTCAGCCAAAAAGTAGCCGAAACCTGAGTCTGAAAAGTTGGGATGAGACTCGCATGCAAAAAAAAGGACAAATGATTTGCAAAAGCGGAAAAGGTGCGGAAAAAATTTAGTCTCTTGTATAATAATCTAATAATCTAATTTCTATTTAATTTTGCATTTATTTTTATTCAAAACTAAATAATTTTTTTAATGATATTTTTTCTAATAATGGAATTCCAAACTATTAATTTGTTTAAATGAATAGTACTTAATTTTTAATTTAGTTGATAAGAAATGATGAAAGGAAAAGTATTCAAAAGAATAAAACAATAATTTATTAAAATAATATTAAATTTTTTATTGAATAGAAAATCGAAATACAAATTTTTTTATTAAAATTTTATAGAATTTTGAAGATTCATGTCTTTGATCCTATAAATTAATAAAATTTAAAATATTTTTATATAAAGTGCTAAGGCCCTGAATGTCGTCTTTGTAGTTGCATGCCGTTTTTCTGTATTTTTTTATAGCAATCATTTCGGCAAATTCGAGTCTAAATTGATTGCTATCTTGGTATAACAATTCACAATTGTTAAAATCAAAAGCGTTGCGGGTTTCCTTGGCATGCACGGCAAGAGCGGTGCTTGTTTTGGCGTTGGTCACGGATCTTTCATGTTCTTTGAGTATTGTTTGGCTTAAGAGCAATGCCAATTTTTTCGTTTTCTAGAATTTTTCTTTAATTGGTAGGAAGACAATCCCCAAAATTCTTTGTCCAATACTATATAGGATTTTTGAGATTTTTTTTGTGAGTGGATTCCATATTTGGTTGCTAATTTATTGCTTGCACGTGGTGATGTTTTTCTCTGTCTGGCGATAGCCAGGTGACTGGCCATTCCATTTCGTTCAGGTGATTACTGCACTTGACTTGTTATTGCAGTTCGTTGACTGTCTCCCAGTCTCCGGGGTGAACAGCCCGTGTCCAGACAGAACAAAAACGCCCCCATCTCGAACATTCCTCACAGACCAAGTCTTTTTTTAATTCTTCCATAAATCACAATCGGATATTCCCTTTTTAGAGGAAATGAAGCAAAAAGTCTTAAGTTTTATACCAGGGTATACATTTACATTATATATATATATATATATATATTTTGAATTTTAAACCATTAGATTTATATCATCATTATTATCCATATCGATATAATCTAAGATACTTTCTTAAGTGTTGTTAAGTCATACATTTTGATTTTAAATAAATTTACATTATTTTTTTTTTGTTATTTCAAAGTCGCGTATCTCGAGCCTCAGTCCCCTGGCTTAAATTAAATTTGAAAAATATCTGATATTATACACTGTTGATAAGCTCAGGATTCGCAGGGACTTTGCAGCCAGGAGTTTAAATAAAAAAATATTTTATTTAATTTTTTATTTGCCGACGTTTCGGTCGCCAATCACGACCTTCATCAGGGCAAATATTGTCAATTATACACGATCTTAGGTATCTTAATATTCATTGCAATTAAATACAATTTATTTTTACTTTGATATGATCATTTGAATAAGAGACCTCCGAGCAGCAAGTAAAATATAATATTTTTGTACATATCAAAGTAAAAAGAAATTGTATTATTTAATAATATAATATAATAATTGTATTATTTAATTGGAATGATTATTAAGATACCTAAGATCGTGTATAATTGACAATATTTGCCCTGATGAAGGTCGTGATTGGCGACCGAAACGTCGGCAAAAAAAAAATTAAATACAAGATTTTTTTATTTAATCTCCTGGCTGCAAAGCTTCTGCGAATCCTGAGTAAATCTCCACAGCCATAAAACATCAATTTACTGTTGATAAAATAATTATCTGTCTTATATACGTTAAGGATGTAAAGATGGCATCGGGGCCCAAATACTAATTGTAATTTACTCACAAAATATGTTTATGACATGTTAGTGAGGTGAATAGTCGAATCAATATGTAGTAGAAAAAATAATAAAAGACTGAGCAGCTATGTTTATTTCTTTATTAAAGAACCCACAGCGACGTTTCGGTCGACTATGCGACCATCTTCATGGTTGCATGGTGGCATAGTCGACCGGAACGTCGCTCTGGGTTCTTTAATAAAGAAATAAACATAGCTGCTCGGTCTTTTATTATTTTTTCTTTTTATTATAATTTATGACTTCAAGCCCGTAGGGGCGTATCGAGACAATTGGGGGCCTGGGGCGTCTCTAGAAGAGGGGGCCTATATACATTTTGTATCAGAGATGTATATTGAATTTTTTCGGAGGGAGAGGGCGAACTCATTTTTAAATATCCCCCTCCTCCATACACATAAATATTTTTAAAATACCGTGTATCTCTGAACCCCGAGGGCCTCTCAAAGACAAATTTTCAATAAAATTTTTTTTTAATCTAAATTTTTCCGTTTTTGTCTAATGTTTATAAATTTTTCATATGAATTCTAATACCTCCCTGATTCTAATGTACCATACCACCCAGAACTAAATATATGCACAACTTTCAATTATCGGAGCTAACAGAAATTTGTGTGCTGTGCAACATCACACCAGTTTAAAAAAAAAATGCTTTAAATCTCCGCGCCATCTCCCCCACTCCTTTTTGAATTCCCCCTCCCCTCCATTTTTAAAGGGGAAAGGGAAGCCAGCCATCTTGGAAGAGTCAGTCGGCTTTTCGCGCGCCATCCATTCACTGCATATTCGCGTTTTTTATTAAAAGTTTTTTTTTTATTTTGTGATTATTAGTGATTATCAGTGTTTTAATTAGTGCTTTTGGATAATGGATTATTAATTTTAATGGTCGTCATCTTCCTTCGCCTTCGTCTCACACTGCGGGGTCGACTCAGGATTATTATTAATGGTATTTATAATATTTCGTTTAATTAAACGCTCTCAATAACCTCAGAGCAAATATCTATCTATCTATTCTCTTGTAAAATTGGGCATCCTACCATATAAATTTGTATTTGATAAAATCCTATTTCTCATTTATTTATTATATAAATGTCATAAATCATTTTAACAATTCGATATTAAAATATATTTCTAAGAATTTCCATTTTACTTGGAAGCAAGGCATTCTTGGAACTTGATTGTCGCGTGCATAAGAGAATCAAATCATACAACAAACAAGCTTGTTAGTTAGTTCGAACTCTCGCCGCTTGATGGTGCCTCAATCAGTGTCTTTCCTACAATACTCGACAATTTATAATTCATTTTTTTCTTAAAATGAATTTGCTTTATGTGTTGAAAGGATTATTTTAATTTTGTTTGTTACTTCTTAGGCGGTTATAATTGGATAAAATTAATAGTTGATGATTAGAAATCTAATTTTCCTATTATTTTTCTACACCAAATTTTTTCATATCAATTCATCCCAGTGAGGATATTGTCATGGTTAAACAGAGGCGTACCGAGTCATTTGGGGCTCCGGGGCCTCTCAAAGACAAATATTTGGGGGCCTATGTCGGCTCGGGGCCTGACCCCCCCTCCCCCCGCCCTCCCCTCGATACGCCTTTGGAAGTCCGAAACAAGACCTTTATTGAATATTAATAACTGATTCGAATTAATAGTTTTCGAAAACTTTTTAAATATAAATAATCTTGCTACACTTAGGGCCGGTTGCTTCACTTCTAGTCAACTAGCAAACTTATCCGACCGATGGCAAATCATCGATATATTTAACTAGAATACGTTTAAAAAAAAAATTGAGTTTTTTCAAGTATAATTAGCTAGAAGTGAAGACTTTTTTTTTTTTGTAAAGTCATTCAACTAGTTTCTTCGAGGGATAGCTCAGGCTCACATTACAGGTGAAGCAACCTGCCTTTTGGCAAGCATCGTGCGAGCAATAATTGTTTACTTTGACGATAACCGTTGTAATTCCCCCCTGAGTACGTTCCTATATCGAAGAGTTAAAATTAATATTTTTTCTTTATTACTTTTCAATTATAAGTTGATCCGAACATGAATAGTTTTGAAATTCGTATGACGATGTTTTTGTTTATCATATCAGTTCACTTGTTGCTCAACAGATGGCGTTTGCCTCTTTCTCTCTTCAGACAGATAGAACATTTATTTCCATTCATTTTTAAAAACATTCGTATAATTCGTGTGCGTTTTTACTTTCGCTTATTTTTCTTAATTAATTATTGATTCTATTATTGTAGGCTAATATATCATTTATTGCGGTTTGGGTATTTCCATTGATTCCGCCTCCCCTCTCCAAAACTTATTAAAATTTTATAGACACGCATTCAAATGTTTCTTTCTTTATTAATATTTGATAGAATTTATAAATTCTTTTAATTGTAACTTTTCTGTGCCCCTTTTGACAGGGGACCATTACTCTTATTTGAAAAATTAACATTTTTTTTTTTTTTTTTTTACTTGAAATATTGATAATCTCAGGAAAGAGAGATGTTCTTGTTTGATGATACAACAATGTCAAGGCTTGTCTAAAAGAACAAAGCTTTGTTCGGTCGTTGTCTTTAATGTGCTTACGTGCTCTCTGGTTGTTGGGCCATGGCCGGCGTGCTACCTCCCCTCTCTTCTCACTCGTCATCGCCCCTCCTTTAATTCTCTCCCCACCCCTCACGGCAGGTCGTTAACTCGCAGCTCACCGCTAGGGGCGGGACAATCTCCCCTGTCGACAACCTCATTGTTCCGTTCTCTTCCTTTTTTTTTTTTTTTATTTTCAATCTCCTTTATTTATTATATAATTAAGACATTCAAAACAGCGCCAAAATTAATTAATAATATATAAACATATGAACTCCCGTCAATCATCTTTATATATTTATAGGTATTTAGCAAAGAGTCTACTACTCCCCCCCCCTCGTGTTTTTAATGTTGACAAATATAGCCTAGGGGTCCGTGTTCGTATTCCAGGCTGAATATTTATTTAAATCATTTGGATACCAAATGGGGGTATATGGTATTTAAATAATGAGTATCGATAAAAGTCTAGCCTGAGTTGCCTCGAAAGACAACACGAAAAATCTGGTGTGGCAAGCATATAACAACTTTTTCAATAAGTGTCCCGTCACACCAGATTTTTTACTTTCTCTTACAAATACCTTAGTAGTTTCGGATTGATGTACCATCCTGAAGACCCTTAAGATATTTTACAAAATAAATAAAATTGTTTTTTTATTTATTTAAAAATGTTTAATTAATATGTACTTGTTTTATTTACTGTTATAATCAGTCAGAGCCATCTCGAAAGGAAATAGGAAATTTTAAAAAAACACTACTAGGCCTACTATATATATATATATATATTTTTTTTTCTTATCAAAGCCCATTAATGATTATCTCTGACGAAATTAAAATACAATCATGAATAAATATATCGCTTTGGTTTTAATGGCATTCAACTCTGATTAATATAAAAAAAAAAAAATAAAATTAAAGATTAAACATAATATACAAAATGAAATTAAAAATACAGTCTATTTATTTTGTTATTTGTCGAGGATTCAATTGGAATGTGAAAATATTTAAGAGCCACCCTATTTTATTATTAATTATTTCATCAAAATTTCATTTCATTTACAATTTTTGTTTCTTTTTACTCTTTTTAATTCGAAAAGAAATTCTTTAAACTCCCTAAAACTCCTCCCTTTGTTACAAGTATATTTTACACACACAAAAAAATAAAGAAATGTTTAGAAAAGAAAGGGTTTGTACCGTGGCTGGCAGATGCTCTTTTAATGACAGACAATCCCAACGGACCTTGATTCTTAGAAGGATCCCTCCCCCCCCCCCCCATTTAGACGTAAGAACACCATATGTTTTTAAATATGCAGAAAAGGGTAATCTGGTGTGACTCGTCGCACAGCACACTATTTTTTCTTAATTTCGGTAATTTAAAGGCGCATTCTGTACTTGTTTGCCAGAATATAAATACAAATCAAATTTGTAAGTATTAATTTTTAAAATTTTACATTCAAAATAAATTTTTTTGCGAAAAAAATGTATTAATTACCCCCTTTACCCCCTCCGCCCTTGCATAGAACACAACTTTCGATTACCGAAGATAAGATAAAGTTGTGTGCTGTGCGACCAATCAAATCAGATTTTTTTTTTTATGGAGGTCGTGAGCAAAAATTTTAAATACAGTCGTCAAGAGGTCCAAATTTTAAGGCTTTAATGAAGGCCTACACCCAAACGTCCAAGACTTAAGTTCTTATTATTATTTTTCTTTTTTTTGGAATGAGTGCATAAGATCCGAAGACCAGAAGTCACATGCAGTCAGGAAGAAAATAAAAACAAAAGGAGAAGAATAAATAAATAATTTTTCCGAAAGAAGAAGGCGAATTATGTCGACTTCTTTAAGAACTCTAGAGGAAAATGTTTCATTCCAAAGGCAGAAGGTGGATTATTTCCCATAATTATTTTCGTTTTTAGCGCCCCATTTGGAGTATTTCGTCTGTTGTTTGACTACTACACCTGATAGATGTACCCCCTTCAGGTTCCCACAATCACGTCATTTGATTATTAACAAAACAGATGGACACAATAGACGAACAATATCTTTTAAAGGTTTAAAGGCTGCTTCTCATTAGAATACAAAAAAAAAAAAAGATTTTTTAAAATAAAATGTCTTGAATAAAATGATTTATAGCGAAGGTTGGACTTCCGGGGTTGCGTGACCCGAAAAGGGGCCAGGCCGAGCAACAGGCAAATGGATTTGGTACCTTTTTAGGTGCTAAAACTACAACTCACTAAATCGTAATAGCAGCACCATGAATGAAAGTAAAAGGAAATATTCTTATTCCACGATCATTTAAAAATAAAAATATAGTAGCACACAAACGCATACGTGCATCATATTTAAAAAAGTTCTGTGTTTCCATACAGAGGCGTATATAGAAATTTTTTTTCGGAGGGGCCTGAATTCAAGTCAAAAACTTATAAGTCTGCGAAAAATTTCGTTTTTCGGGAACCAGGAAATTTCCTTTTCATGGTGCCGTGTCGCGGAACATTTCACTCTTTTGCGGAACCTGGGATTTTCGTGCTGCGGGGCCGAGCAAACATTTCAGGGGGCCCGGAGACCCATAATTGTCTCTATATCCCTATACCCTCGGCCCCCCCTTATATACGCCCCTGTTTTCCATAATAAAAATAAAATATAAATTGTTTGATAACATTTCTTGGTCTTCCCGGGAACAGCGACCAGGTGGAATCAAAAAAGCCTGATATTTAGTTGCCGACGTTTCGAGTGCTAGTCGCATTCATCCTCAGAGCCTATGGCAGCAAGTTTTATTTTGTAATTATTTTATATACATTAATATAATCAAGGGCGGATCCAGAGGTGTTTCTCTGGAGGAGGAGGGGGGTTAATCTGGTGTGACTCGTCGCACAGTACACTTTTTTTTCTTAATTTCGGTAATTTAAAGGCGCATTCTGTACTTCTTTGCCAGAATATAAATACAAATCCAATTTTTAAGTATTAATATTAAAAATTAAAAAATACATTTTTTTGCGAAAAAAAGTTTTTTTTTTAAATCTCGGGGAGGGGGGGGGATAATTACCCTTTTACCCCCCCCCCTGTACCCGCCCTTGAATATAATGAATAATAAATACTTCATGAAATATTTTAGTATTTACTTACAAGCAAAATTGTCGACGAGTTTAGTACACCTTGTCGTTATTGTATTTGCATTTGTATTGTATATTTGCGATCTTAAGAATTAATAAGAACAGATATAAACATGAAATTAAAATTGAGTACCGCACAATCTGATCTAAACTCTGACATTTTGCAAAATAAAACTTGTTACCATAGGCTCTGAGGGATAGGGGGAGGGATATTTTAATTTTGTTTATTTTTTGTTGAGCGTTTTAAATAGATAAAATTAATGGGTGATGAATAGAAATCATTAATCCCTATACTGTTCAGATCACGACTAACAGACAAGTCAATCCATCTTCTCCAAAACCTACAATCTTCAGACTCAAGTCTAATCTCAACAGGCATCTTCTCAGTTCCCGCAGTTGAGTTCCCCTTTTGTTTTTATTTTCTTCCTGGCTGCATGTGGTCACACAGTGGTCATTATAGGTCTTCGGACCTTATGCACCTATTCCAAAAAAAAAAAAATAAATAAATAAAAAATTTAAATCTAAATCTAACCCATCCTATAAAAGGGAGGAAATATTGGCATGGTTAACTTTTAAAAAGATCCTCGGGCGTTCAAAAATAATTTAAGTTGAAAATCGAAGAAAATTAAATAATTTAATTAAATTCTCGAGATCAAGTGGAAGAGGTTTTAGAAGAATTTGAGTTTTACTTTCTCTTACTTATGTACTTATGTATATGTAGAGAGAAAGTATTGGATTCATGTCAAAAATTCGATCTCAAGAATTTGATAGATATACACGTTTTAGTCCAAAAATGGCGTGTCTGTCCAGGCACATCAGGTTTTTTTTAAGCAAACACAATATTCTCTTCGATTCACTGTTAACGTATAATAGCGCATATTTCACCATCTTGTTCTAAACCCGGCCAATATTATTTATTGTTACATATTTTTCTTTTGTCGTACTAATAAGTAAATTTAAATGTTGCTTAATGACCTCGATTAAAGCATAAATTTCCAAATGGCTGCGATCCCCGAGAGTAGATAATTGCCATTGCTCAGCTCAGCTCAGCTCGTAAACAAGTTGGTTGGGTTAGGTCAGTGCTCTCAGTGCCAAGGAAATGCAATGCAATCGAATCACACACACACTCTGTGCCAGAAAAACAGCAAAACGCAAAACAACCTCGAAAGAGTAGAATTGTCAAGCACAGCCAGTTGGCGATTTCTTCTTAGCTTGTGCATATCGTTCTTGTCATCGTCTGTCTCTCGTAAAATCATACAACATTTTAGATCATCTTAGATTGAGTGAGTTGTATTTATTTATTTATTCTATTCACTTTTGTCGCGGCCATTTTTACTTTCTCTTATTTTTTCCAAACATACAACGCGCTCAATAAATTCTCAATTTCGTTCTTAAATAAAATTATTATTTATTATTTATAATATGCAAAAATAAACAACCAAGTTGCAAAACTTGCCCGCTCTTGGATTGTTATATGGGAGGAAAGTTTTTCAACTTCGTTGCTTTTTTTTTTGACTGTTATATATTTATTTGACCCTCACCTTTTCTTTGATAGTCAATCATAAAAAAAAAAATTTTAAAAATTTAAATTGAAAAAAAGAAATAAAGAAATAATTTTTAATTATATTTGATAAAAAAAAGGGGGGGAAGTGATTGAGCTTTTTAATCATAATTAAAATTAAAGAACAATAAATTTTTATTTTCTTTTTAGTTCAATTTAAATAAAAGATTTAAAATTTTTTTTTTTTATTTTTTTGTTTTTTTTTATCTTATCAAAAATCATCAATATGATAAATACACATTAGTTTGGTGTATTGATTTGGTTCAATTGAAAAATTATTCATTATCATAAAAATGTTAAATATCAAAATTCAAAACTATAGTTAATAGGGTTATGGTGATTCAAATAAAGTACAATTATTGGTCTATTTGATCAAAACCAATATAGTGGGTCATCAAAAATATCTTAATAATTTCAACTCTACCCATGGGAAGTTTTGAAATTAATTAATTGGAAGGGTTTCAAATAAAGTACATTAGTTTGGTCTATTTTGATCAAAAAATATAGTGCATCAAAATTTTAATATTATTTAATCTAATCGGGAAGTTTTATATTATGGGGTTTAATTAGTTGTTTTTGTCAAATTAGTGTTCAAAATTTTTTTCTAGATAAGTTTTGAAATTAATTAATTGGAAGGGTTTAAATAAAGTAAATTAGTTGGTTATTTTGTCAAAAAATATATAAAATTTTATAATTTTAATGGGGTTTTGATTTTAATTAGAAGGGTTTAATAAATATTAGTTTTTTAAAATAAAATTTATTATGAAAAATTAAAAAAACAAACAAACTTGAAATCCAATTTTTCTTCTCATTTTTACTTTCTCTTACCTATATATGTAATATTTATATAGAGAGAGAATGTATTGGATTCATGTCAAAAATTTGATGTCTAGATTTTGATGGATCTACACGTTTTGAGGTCCTCTGAATAAAAAAAAAAAACGTCTGTGTGTCTGTATCCAATTTTAAGCATGAAGGAATTGAGCTACGAGGTTAAAATTTTGTTAAGTTAGGCCACCTCCCCTAGGGCGTGAAAATAAGCTTTTAATCATAATCGGCCAAAGAGTACTAATACTTTACTGATGTAGTTTTTTTCGATTTTCTCAAAATTCGCTCCAACGATTTTTTTTTTTTAATTCCAAAATCTATTATTTTTTAGATGCTCTTTAAAATGTATATTCTCATTTTGCCATTGAAGACCACTTTCCTCTTGTACTTCATAGGAAAGATAGATGAAATGGTTGCCATGGTAACAAAATATAAATATTTTCCCATACTTATAATTTTACCTCTTGAAATTCGAATGTACCGTACTGTCGGAAACTAATTATATCTCGACACAAAATATCTGGTGTGACAAGCACAGAACGTAACTTTCGATTACCAAAGGAAAGAGAAAGTTGTGTGCTGTGCGACCAGTCACACCAGATTTTTATTTGAAAAACAACACAAAAAGTTCAAGAACTCCCTATATAGAAAGGGCTTCAGCTAAAGCTAAAAGCAAACCCCTTTGAATCGAGGGGAAGGCAAATTTAGCAGGTGTATAATTAAGTAATAGGGCCATACTACGTGAAGCCTACTCTAAATTAATAACGAGACTCTAAGGGGGCCTCCAAGAGGTCTCTGATTCCCTGCGGCGCTTTTTTCTACTTATAATTCATATTGTTACAGTGGCACTAAGAAATTATATCTCCAACACTCTATTTTCTTATTATTTTAGTCTTAAAATCTCAAAATATCTATTCTAAAAAGTTAATGCAGCTTCCATGATATCTTTTTTTTTTTTACTCCTCATTCTTTCTCGTGATAAAAACGGTAGAACCTCGCTTAGCGAGCACCGCTCATGACCAATATTACGCATAATGACCAAAACAAATTGTAAAAGAGCCCTCGGGGCTTGGTGTAGAGGTTAGCGTGCTA
This sequence comes from Euborellia annulipes, assembly GCA_023213315.1. NCBI lineage: Eukaryota > Metazoa > Arthropoda > Insecta > Dermaptera > Anisolabididae > Euborellia > Euborellia annulipes. The sequence continues at coordinate 43,107 of JAKCPI010003581.1, forward strand.
ACCTCGTATACCAAACGTCGCGGGTTCGGACCCCAGGCAGTCCGATGATTTTATTTAAGCCAATTGGATACCAAATGGATAACGGATATCGTAAAAGTCTTATATGGCCTGAGTTGCCGAAAAGACTGTGTGAATGAGAAAAAAGTGTGAGTGTTAAAAAAAAAAAAAAAAAAATTGTAAAAGAATGACTTGCTTAACGAGCGACATGTTGAGGAGAGGGGAAGCCCCGGATTGTGTGCATGTTACATCAGTCTGTGTCATGGGGGGGATCATGTTTCGCTTTACGAGTATGATTCCGGAACGAATTATGCTCGTAAAGCGAGGTGCTACTATGTTTAAAAGAATTAAAGTATTTAAATATAGACACCCTGAATGAATTTTCTCAAAAATAAAACCTACTATAGCATAGTGGTAGAGATCTCGCCTCGTGTTAGTTGCAGAGACTTCCCGTCTCAAGCGACAAATATTGATTTCAATTGAATCGATAAAAATACCTGAACTCGAAACATTCATATAACCACTCTTTTCACAACATAATAATGTATAAATGGAGAAAAGGGTTTGAGGGATGGAAACTGAAAATTTTAACAGCGGGGTGGGGGGTGGCAGCCAGGATGCCTTTTGTCCTTTTCTCTTTCTTCACTCAACTCTCTATCAATTATGAATGGACCTGGACATACAATATCTTTCTACTTTTAGTTATCTTTCGCCGCAAGAATGTCTCATTGTTATTTTCAAAAATTTTTACGAATATTTGCTTTATTTGTGTTGCATTCTACGCCTAATGGGGTGTTTTAACTAGGAACCGACCGAATATTCGGTTTCGGCCAGTTTCGGCCAAAAATCCTGGTTTCGGCCGTAGTTTCGGTTTCGGCCAAAAAGTAGCCGAAACCTGAGTCTGAAAAGATGGAATGAGACTCGCATGCAAAAAAAAAAGGTCAAATGATTTGGACTTGAGGGAGAAAATTTAGTCTCCCTAAAAAAAAAGGTAAAATGATTTTCACGGGAGGGGAAAAAAAATTTCCTCAGGGCGGAAAAAAATTTCAAAAAAAAAAAAAAAAAGGTAAAATGATATGAATTTTTTATAGGGAATACAAGTTTCGGTTTCGGTTACGGTTTCGGCCGAAACTAAGATTGAGGCCGAATATTTGGTTTCGGTTTCGGTTTCGACTGAAAATCTTGTTTCGGTCGGACCCTAGTTTTAACACAAAAGCCCTTCCCTAGAATCCGCCTATGTTTGTATTGCATATATTTAGACCACCTGGCTCTGTTTGATTTTAATCAATATTCTTCATCTATTTATTCATAGAAATTTTGAATCTATATTTAGTTTTCATGTTAATTGAATTATACAAGCAAATATAGTAGCGCCAGATTCACAATTGATATTTTAATAATAATGCATTGTTTGCATGTCACTTGCTGGCGCCAGTAAAAAAAAAAAATAAAGCATCTAGAAAACCTTTGAGGCATGTTTCCTCTGACGCTAGTCTTTTATTGACTTGTTTCATTAAAATTATTTAATTAAACATGAGCTGTGAATCAGTTCTAATGAATTAAAAAAATACTGTATCAAATGAGAACATTTCTCTAAACATTGACCAGTCGGACTTCCCCCTCCCTCCTCGGCCATGTTTCCAATTCATTTCTGTTCTTTTTTTGGAAAGAAGTACTAAATTGTTATTTTTCATTATTTTTTCTATTCTCGCCCTGTTTTCATTTATGTGTGCAAAAAAAAATTTTTATAAATGTACAAGAAGTATCTTTCTTAAAAATATTTGTTTGTAAAATTTGTTCTTATTTAATATATTATAATTTTTAATTAAAAGATTATATATAACCTATATTTAAAGTAATGTGAATAGGAAGTAAAATATATATAGGGAGGTCTATATATAATTTCATTTTGCCTCCACTCCCCGCCCCCCAACAAAAGCTAAAATGACGTCACTGATTAAAGGGCAAGCAGTTCAAAACAGGTGTATTTTTATTTGAAATTTAACAATAGGATAAATGATTAAAATATTGTCCAGATATAAAAGATAAAAAAGTAGGAAAGAATTTACAGTAGTAAATTCACTGAGGATTTTCTTGACATTAAACATTTTAATAGTAAATATTTTATTTGGCGTCTGATCGTCATGAGACATATTTCTTTCGATTTGAAATGAAAAATAGATGTCAATCGATATGTCACATGACCCTATAATCGTAAAAAAGTCACGTGACCTGTCAGATGTTTATGATGATGACGTAACTCGTGATGCGTCAAAATATACAACTGTCAAAAAAAAAAATGAGAGGTTAAAAGAGGTTATTTCTCCATATTTAAGAAAAACAAGTATCTTTGAAAAAATTTTGCTATGGCTGCTATTTCGTCTCTGAGAGGTCGGAACGGCATTTGAAAATAAAATTGTAAAAACATTCATTCTGCAGCCGTTTTCAAGTACTGCTCAGACTCAAGCTCACTAACCTCTAAGGTGGAACCTATGTGTAGTTAGTAGTAGTATTTTATATGCAATGAAGTTAGCAACATAAAGTTAGACACCATCATCAAAGCAAGTGTTTACATAAAAAGCATGATTACTACTATAAGTTTTTGAATTTTATTTTTAATGGAATTTAATAATAGTATTTTGTAAGATCTTGAATAAAAAATCAAATTAAAAAACTTATTGTAACAATCTTGTTTTTTATGTAAACACTTGTTTTGATGATGGTCTATCTTCATGGGAATGATGTATATGTTGCTTACTTCATTGCATATAAAATGTTGCTAACTTCATGTAGGTGTCCCTTTGAGTCGGATTAAGTGCAGAGTACTTGATTTTTTTAAAGGTCTTTTTCGGCATCCAAGGCATTTTAGATGTATCACATATTGGTAGCCAATTCATTTGAAATCTCGCTAGGGCCGGGACGGGAAACGAATCTGGTACCCTAGGCATTAAATTAATAAAGAGAGAATTTTGGAAAATAACAAAGGATACTTTGCCTATAAAAAAGAACTATAACAACAAGATTTATTTTTTTGTTTACTAATAAATAAAAATGAAAATGCTTCTTCCCATTGTAATTATTTTCTTTTGAGATGAAATTTGACAAATAAGTTGTTTTTTTTTTTTTTTTTTTGGGACGTGCCTTTGCTCACGTAGGCCCACGACAGGGAGAGGGAGAGGTGTAGATGTAGAGCATATATAGGGTGAAGTGAGGGACAGTGTGGCAACACTGTGCGGCCAATCAATACACGAAGAACCCGCCCTCTTTGAGGCTTTCTAGGGGTGTGTCGTGATCCCCCCCCCCTCCCCCCTACTCTTTAGAATGCCCTACTCCACTCTTTTTCCTCCCCTCTCCTTTTATACCAGCTGCCAGGCACTTCACTCATTCCATTCATACATACCAAATACCAAGTCTCCTCTCTCTTTCATTATCATATTTACTCAGCAGAATAAATAATTCGCTTCCTTATGTCAAGTGCATTTTTCCTGATTTTTCTAATAAATTTTTTGTTTCTTAAAAACAAATTTAATGAGAATAATGAAATGTTATTTTTTAAAAAATTTGCAACGATGTGTTCCAAGGGCGCGGAAGAATCAAGTTTTTTAAAAACTTATTTTTTTTGTTTTCGTTTTAATACTGTAGTTTCAAAACACTACATTTTCTATATCTTGATTGCTAGAAGCTTCTTTACTTGTGATTTTCTCTTCTAGTCTTCCTTCTTTTTACTCTCTCGTATAGAGAAAGTATTGTAATCGTAAAAAAATTCGACTTCGAGATTTTGATGTTACTCCACGTTTTAGACAGACCTCCCTGAGTCCAAAAATACCATTTTGGGCATTATGTCTCTCTCGTGTGTGTGTGTGTGAACACGATTGCTTAAAAACCAAAGCAGCTAGATCGATGAAATTTGGTATATGCTCCTTACACTAAAATTGTAGATTTCTATCAACTTTTGGAGTAAATACGTCACTTGGAAGTAGTACTTTACCTAATAAGTTTTTTCAGAAATTTCGAAATTTTCAATTTCTTTGTTATATTATGATAAAATACTAATTTTAAAAAGTTTTTATTCTTTGACATTTTTCCGAAAACTGAATAGTTTTTGAAATAATCACAGAAGAAAACGACATTTTTCGTTAATTTTGGAAAGAAAAATCAAAACAAAATCATACAGGTGTCATTAAAAAACTTGTAAATATAAACAAATGAATTTTGAAACAATGAATGATCGTGTTCCACACACACACCCAGACGTAATTCCAAAAGAATATACAAGAAAGTCTCGGGGAAGTCATTGCCCATATTACTTTCTCTTACCCTATATGAAATATATAGAGAGAGAAAGTATTGGATCATGTCAAAAATTCGATGTCGAGATTTTGATGGATATACATGTTTTGAGGTCCCCTGAGTCCAAAAAAGTGGGTCCCGCAAATTGGTCTGTGTGTGTGTGTGTGTGTGTCTGTGTGTGTGGAACCATTTTTTTAGCATGAAGGAGTTGAGCTAGCGGATTGAAATTTTATATTTAACTTAGGTACCTTTGAAGAATCTCAAAATAAGCTTTGAACAAAATCGGCCAAAAAGTACTAGTACTTTACTGATGTACTTTTTCAGTTTTTTTCGATTTTCTCAAAATTCCCTCCAAGGATTTTTTTTAAAATTCAAAAATCAATTATTTTTTAGATGCTCTTTAAAATGTATATTCTCATTTTGCCGTTGAAATCTTCTGAAGACCACTTTACTCTTGTTCTTCATAGGAAAGATAGAAATGGTTGCATGGTAACGGAATTTAAATCTTTTTCTTTTTATTAGATTAAAAATTAATTATTATTTAAATTCCCATTTATTTTTTTATTTCTGTTTTAATTGTTTCAAAGAAAACATATATATATATCTCTCTCACTTGCAAACATTATCGTCTCTCTCTACTCTTTTTAAATTCCCTTTCCACCTTATCTTCGCATAGAAACAATGTTAATTTCCTATAGGGATTTGTATGTTAATTTCGATTCAAAAGGGGGTCCCCTTTGGAACTTTTTACGATTTAAAATTTTTTTTTCCAATTCTTATGAAATTTTGTATTTATTTACGATTCTATATTGTGTATAAAATGTCCAAATATGAGATTAAAATTTTGAAAAATAACCATAGTTTATTTGAAGCAGTCAACATTTAAAATGCAAGTTTGAAACTAAGGTGCTATCGGAAACTAAATATATCTCGACACAAAAAATCTGGTGTGACCACAAGTGGCAACTTTCTCTTACCGAAGGGTAAGAGAAAGTTGTGTGCTTGCGCCAGTCACACCAAATTTTTTTTTATTTATTATTAGAAAATTTTAATGAGGACTGGCGACTGACGTTGCAAATGTTAGGTTTTCGGTTACTCAAAGAACCATCAACAGGCGTAGAATAGATAAACATTTTTTACCACTTATCGTCTAACTTCATCATCATTAAATTCTATTTTATCAAATTTATATATTTGAAATATTGAATTACAGAGCAGCTAGTTTATATTTCACTTTTTTGCCAAATCAGGGGCTCATTCCCTCTCTGCCCATGGTATGAGAAAAATAAAATTTTTGGCCATTTACAATTGTGTATACCCAATATAACTTGGCGAGGATATATATTTTTAGACATAAACCTGGCCCTGAGGATAGTCCCATATGTGACCGAAACTCGGTTTGACAATAAAGTGAAATATAAACCAGCTGTTTTGCTCATTCTATCTACCAAATTTGAATATCAACATTCCGCTATGTACCTCCTTCGAATATTTGACAATGTAATGACGGTGAGTTAGACAATAAGGTTTACCCGTAAAAAATGTTCTTTATCTATTCTAGGCCTGATGATGGTTCTTTGAGTAAACAGTTTCGTTAACAATTGCAATGGAAACAATATTTTGTTTTTGTGCAATTTCTATTGAAATCTCGCACCAGCTCATGTAGTTGAAACTCAATTACGTATCTAGGCCGACTTATCGGGTGCTTTCATTTGATTATCCTCTTTTGTTTTTAATTTGTCCTTTCGGCTGCTGAGACTATTTAAAGGGTTTATTATTTAACCCACATATTCGTATCAAGGGCGGATCCAGAGGAGGGGCTGGGAGTAATCTGGTGTGACTGGTCGCACAGCACACAATTTTTTCTTACTATATTTATATTGCACCCCCCCCCTGTATCCGCCCCGCCCTTCATCTACTCTATTTCCACTTAATCGAAATTCTACTGCATGTAAATTTTATTAAAAAATAAATTTATATACTGTATATTCAGAGAGAGCAGAGAGCTCTTGAAGATGACAGGCCCGGAAGTTAATAAATCACAGATGACATTTCGACCGTTTTGAGACCTTCGTCAAAAGGGTAAAATTTCTATAGATTTTTTTTTTTTTTTTTTTTTTTGAGGGCTGATTTATTTTTGAATATCAATAAATCGCATTAGTCTATTTGTAGCAAGCTCTTTGTTCATCCCTTTGACTTTCAAATAGCTATAGCTAACCTGCATTATTTGTTTATTTCTTTTGAACTATAAACGACCTTTCTAATCGATATTCCATTTTTTTTTTTTTGATTACGAAAATATTTATACGTATTTTATTCATGTCCTTGTTTTAGTATAGTAATTTATATCACCCTTTTGAAGCTTTGAAATTTATTTCTAAACAACAAAACAAAACACAAATTGTTTGCTTGTCATAATAAACTCCCCCCCCCCTCTCTTCTGATTGTAACATTCAATTGTTTATTATTTTATTTTTTTATCTAGAGTAAAATAATCAATGATGCCATAGGGCCTGTTGCTTCACATTTAATTAACTAGGCTATCCCTCGGATAAGCTTGTTGGTTATGACTTTCGAGTATTTTCATATCTAGTTAAACTAATCATAGGATTAAATAAGAGGACAGGTCGAGGTTATTTAGCCAAGACCCAAAGTTCGGTATAAGGATAGTGAAATTGATTTTTTTCACATAATCCAACAATTGTTTTAACCCCGGACCCTAGGAGTATTTGGCAAGATTTTTATTATTTATCTCTACCCAAATCTTGTAAAAATCTAATAAATTTTGGTCAATCTTTATTTAATAAAAACAAAAGTGACGTTTCGATTCTAAATTGGAATTATCTTTTTTTTTTTAAAAAACACCCCCCCGCTCAGAGAAAAAAAACATTCACCCAGCAAAAGGTACTGGAATTATCTTTAGATCATTTGATTTTTATGACAATTTTTTGTCCTCTTTTAAACTGGCCATCCTTTAAATAGGATATTTTTCTCTTTGATTTTTGTTATTTTAGAGTAAACTCTAATCATTTTCCCCTCTTTGAATAGTCATCGCCCATTTGGGGGCGATCGCGCCCAGGTTGGGAACCACTGGTATAGAAAGTCAGCACGCTACCAACTAGACCAAGCCCGAGGCATTTATATTTGTTTTACTTTCTCTTTCATCTATATATGTTAATATATAGTCTATAGAGAGAAAGTATTGGAAAATTCGATGTCTATACTTTGACGACATGGTCTGTCTGTGAACAAAATATTTCAAGAACGAAAAGAGCTAGGAGGTTGAAATTGTATATTTAAGTTGGGAATCGCCCATGGGACGTGACACGAAGCTTTTGAACAAAATCGGTCAAAGAGTACTAGTACTTTACTAATGTACTTTTTCAGTTTTTTTTCGATTTTCTCAAAATTCGCTCCAACGATTTTGATTAAAATTCAAAAATCAATTATTTTTTAGATGCTCTTTAAAATGTATATTCTCATTTTGCAATTGAAATCTTCTGAAGACCACTTTACTCTTGTATTTCATAGGGAAGATAGGAGAAATGGTTGCCATGGTAACAAAATATAAATATTTTCCCATACTTATAAATTTCACATCTGAATTCATATGTTCCGTAGTGTTTGAATTCCAGGTTTATACTCTATTGCGATCTTATTCATAATTATATTGATTGTTACATGATTTTAGTAATCTCTTTCTGCTCTCTGGCCCTGTCATCTTTGTGGCTTTTTGCTCTGATGAAGGGCCGTGGGGAGAAACTGGATACTCGGTATCTTTAAAAAGTAAAAAGGAGTGAAATTAGAAACACAAGCCTGACATGAGCATCATAATAAATAGTAGCAAGGGGGATGGATATTTCAAAACCAATGTGAAGTTTGGAACTATTGGCAAATTGGAATGCAAATCCTGTATTAAGGCTCGTTTATTTTTTGGAAATTTTTGTAAAAAAAAATTAATTATCTTTAATTATATTTATTTATTTCTCCTTTCGGCAGTTAGCCTTTGGGGTCTCATTTTAGAGTGCTGTAAAAAATGAAAAAAAGTAGTAAGATACATTAGCCCTTAACTAACAGTTATGCATATATTGCAATATAAATATAGAAAAAAATAGTATAAATATACATATTTATTTAAATAAATTTCAATTTTTATTTTTAATAATTTTTATAAATTATGTCTTTATTAAGTTGCTAACATCATAAACCAACCCTTATATCTCAGATAGCTAATGTATATGTGAAAAAGCTCATTATTTTTCAACTTGTAGGTAAAGCGTGTCCTTGTTTACTATATGAATGATTTACTATAGGTCGGATAAATTTGTTAGTTGACTATAAGGGAAGCCCCCCCCCCCCCTTAGAGGAACAAACTTGGGAATAAAAGAACATCAAAAAAAGTGGGATGCTTTTTGTCTCGATTTCTCAATATATTAAAAGCTTCGGTGACTCTTCTCTGAATACAGAATTCCTTCCTTATATGTATTCGAATGGCGAAGCGAATGCTAGAAGCGTTTTAATTAAGGCCATCAGGTCAGAAGGGTTTTTTAGCGACAGGTGCCAAGGGGCTGTGCCCAGGTGAGTGAGGTGACCTTGCCTTGGCAACGCAACGGCCACCACGCCACTTGCTTCACTTCACTTCCTTTGCAACTGCCTTGCCATCTTTTCTTATCTTCCTCTCTATTTCAAATTGCTTCAAATCAGAACATATTTTTATTCAAGCATTCCCATGAATACGAACTATCTACTTTGAATTGCGGTAAATCTTTTAAACATGCATTCTGGGCAAAAACAAAAATCGTCATATTCTCAAAAAATTACATAAATTCAATTGACAATCGGGCTTTCCACCAGGGCTATCTAATTTCTCTAACTGAAGATGGAATAAAATGAGACTTATTTTCGGTCCGAATATTTTAAAATATACTAAAATTTGTACTTATCTATAAACTGAAGGAGTCAACATTTCTTAACACCTTTGACCTGAAGATGGGTGACGTTTCGTCGACAAAGAATATTAAAATAATCCGGGCCGATTTCAGCCTTCCTCCACACCCTCTATAATTTTTTTTTTCATATGCTCTGCTGAAGCATGAAGGAATTGAGCTACGTTGTTGAAATTTTATGTTTAAATTTTGTACCCTCCACACGAAAAATCTGGTGTGACAAGCACAGAACACAACTTTCGATTACCGAAAGTAAGAGAAAGTTGTGTTCTGTGCTTGTCATACCAGATTTTTAGAATTTTAAATGGATCCATTTTAATTCATTTTTATTTTGATTAATATAATAGTTTCACTCTCAAATTCTCAGACAGAGCCGCCGAGAGTTTATTCGTGGCTCTCCAGAGCACCACTTTTCAACTTGGAAATATCAAATTTCAAAGTCAAAATTCTTAAACATTTCTAGATTTAATGTGTTATAAAAAAAAAATCAAGTATCTAACAGGTTTTGAAATCATATCCTGAGAGATTTGCAAGGCTGTTATTCTATCCCCCCATCATTTTTTTTTTTTTTTATTAGAAAATTATATAAATTGAAATTATCACATTTAGTTGTTTATTTAGTAGATAACAAAAAAATTCTCTGTTAAGCTGGTATCTTAATATTAGTGTAAAATTTCCCTCTGTCTGTATGTTTGTTCTGTTTCAATTAAGTTGGTTATCAGGGTTTGAGATAGGACTCTGCAAACACTCTCTGATAAACCAAGACGAGGAGAGGAGGGATCATTTTTTTTTTCATCTCAAAAAAACTTTTATTACACATTTAGATGTGGTTCAAGGCCTCAGAAAGGGGAAACATGGCTTCCTGTTCCTCTCAACAGTCCCGCGAGAAGAGGCAGAATACTGTCCTGGAACCAGACCGGTCAGACAAGCCACCTGCAGGTGCACAGATCACCTGCATGGGAAGGAATCACTCTTGCCAAAAACACACTTGGTCCCAAAAGTGGCCAGTTAATTATTATTACATTATTTTTAAGTAAAAAATATACCCATCAGGGTCCTAATTAGATTAGCACTTGAATCAAATAATATTATCATTGACCAAATGACTTGCCCGAAATACTTTGAAATAAAATTGACGTTAATTGAAGAATCCTGATTTTTTATATTTTTCGCTTTTATTCTCGATATTTCTCCTTCTTTATATATATATATATATATATATATATATATATATATATATATATATACTAGTCGCAAAGCCCGCCTTAGGCCTTAGGACTTAGAGGACGTTATGGAGAGTCCAGGAAAAATATTCGGATCCCGAAAAGAGGAGACGCAAAAAATTCCAGAAAATCCAATAATCACCCACTGAAAAACATTGAGTTTTGGGGGGGGGGAGATTGTGGGACTCGGATTGGATTAATACAGACAGACAGACGGACACCTCGCCATTATATACAGTTTATAGATCCCCTTTAAGAGGGTATTTTTTAATAAGCCTGATATGTATTCTTATTATTAATTGCCTGAAGTGAGTATACTGAAAAACTTGAGTAAGAAAAGGCGAGGGTCCGCCGTAGGCTGGAGGCCTAAGTCCCTCTGGCTAGACGCGAAGTCCGCTAAAGGCGTTGAAATAAAACAAAATTACCCGGTTCGAGAAGTTGATGTGGATGTTTTTTGAATTCAATGAATAATTTCAGGTACAAATTCGATAGCGATCAACATTCTGAACTACAGTAGATTGCTTACATGCAAACCCTGTGTGTGATTTTATCATTGGAAGAAGGCAACAGATATTCAGGATAATAAGGAATGAACAAGAAATTAAAACGTTGGAGGTATTTTCAGGCCAATTTTTAATCCCACTATATAGTCGACGTTTCGAGAAATGATATTGAGAACTCGCCTCATGAATGCCTTTCTATTAACAGCAGGCGAAGTTGGACTATATATTATTCTCTTATGACTAAACCAGTGAGGGTTGATTGCTTAAAACCACATTAGTCCTGATGAAGGGAGGCGTTTAGTCTCCCGAAACGTCGACTATATAGTGGGATTAAAAATTGGCCTGAAAATACCTCCAACGTTTTAATTTCTTGTTCATCAGTCTGCGCCAGGCTTTCCCAATCATAAATTATAATAAGGAATAATTTCCCAAGAAGAATGCAGCCAAATTTATTTCATTCGATTTTAATAAAAAATACTAATCACTTGCTGACGTTTCGGTTCGGGTTTGAACCATCATCGGAGCTACAAACATGGAAAAAAATAATAGAATCATAAGATGTTTTGTTTTACAAATCATTTGAAAAGACTTATTGAATTAATTGATCATACCTGTGATCTTGTCTTTATGTTTTTAAACAATACATTCAAACTATTATGGTAGTATAGATAGAGTAAATTATTATAAATAAAATAGTTGAATATAATCTCAAATTATTATTATATAATGGCAGGAAATAGAGCCTAGTACATAGGAGCAGGACGAGACTTAGGCAATGCAAGCTTGTCTATAATATTTAAGAGATTATTTTATCGCACATGCGCCATGAGAGAAATGTACCTATAGTGCGCATATCAGTAACGGAGACTGATTTATTATGCAAATTTTTTGAAAATATTGCCATATAAGAGAACGACTGATTTGAAATCTCTTTTAAAGTTGACAGTGTTGTTTAAATATATATAGATGGATTCCAAAATCAGCCTCCGGTACCAATTTTCTTCCACTTGCAAAACCTTTACAGACTCAAAATTAAACGTGTGGCCGTGATCTGTCGCATGCCTAGACAAGGCCACTGTAACATCATTATTTTTAACGTTGGACTTGTGTTGCGATATTCGATTGCCCAAATATTGCCGGGTCTCACTAACATACGACATCTCACAATCCCCACAGATGAGGGACCGTTGTATCTTTATAAATAAACCTCACTATACCCGAAAACAAGCTTTTACTTATTTTAGCTTTTCGTTTTCATTTCCTTTTTTAAGAGCTATTCTCTTAGCTCATTTGCACTATTGATACAGTACGTTTCATTTGTAAACTTGCAAACTTTCAATTAAACAGCAGCAATGGTCTTTGTTCGCTCCTCCTCCTCATTTGTCACCCTCGAATAGTCGCTCCTAGAGTCGTGTTTAATCTTTTCGAAATATCTTCTCTTTTAAAAATATAAATTCCGACGATTGAACACCAACAAAGAAAATAAATGGTATTGCATTTTTTACCTTTTGATCTCCACTCTTATAAATATTTCTAAACCTGATGATGTTTACAATAATTTAGAGGGCAACTTTGAAGAATTAACTTTTTTTTTTTTCTCTTCTAAAGATGTCAGACCACTTTCGATAAATGCTTCTCTCTCTCTTCATCCAAAAGAAAAAGAATAGGAAGAAATGTAATTCACTTTCATTAATTCAAACCCAAGTTTATATTATTTAATATTTGCAACGCTTATATTAAACAGATTCTTTCAGTTTTAGCATAAAAATGAGGTCATGTAAAATTAACATTGGCAATTGGCCCAAATGCCTGCCTGACTGGCTGGCTGGCTGCTCAGTTCATCAGCTCAATGCTTTCAATGTAAACATTTATACCTTCCCAAATTGCGAATGAAATAAAACATCAGCTTCCCTTTCCTTTTTATTTTATTAGTATTATTTTTCTTTCTCCTATGTATATATGTAATATATATATAGAGAGAAAGTATTGGATTATGTCAAAATTCGATGTCGAGATTTTGATGGATCTTCACGTTTTGAGGTCCCCTGAATCCAAAAAGTGGTTTTCGCGACATGGTCTGTCTGTCTGTCTGTCTGTCTGTCCGTCTGTCTGTCTGTCTGTGTGTCTGTCTGTGAACAAAATATCTCAAGAACGGAAAGAGCTAGGAGGTTGAAATTTTATATTTAAATTAGGCACTCCCATGGGACGTGACAGGAAGCTTTTGACCAAAATCGACCAAAGAGTACTAGTACTTTACTGATGCACTTTTTCAGTTTTTTTCGATTTTCTCTAAATTTGCTCCAACGATTTTTTTTTAAATTCAAAAATCAATTATTTTTTAGATTCGCTATAAAATGTATATTCTCATTTTGTGATTGAAATCTTCTGAAGACCACTTTACTCTTGTACTCCATAGAAAAGATAGGAGAAATGGTTGCCATAGTAACAACATATAAATATTTTCCCATACTTATAAATTTTATATCTTGAAAATCGAATGTACCGTACTGTGGGAAACTAAATACATGTCGACAAAAAATCTGGTGTGACAAGCACAGTACACAACTTTCGATTACCGAAGGTAAGAGAAAGTTGTGTGCTGTGCGCAGTCACACCAGATTTTTTTTAATAACTTAACTGTTTATTTAAAACCCGAACATTTCTTTCAAAGACTCTTGGATTATTGTTTTTAAAAGAAAATTCATAAGATTAGGCCAAGTTTCTGATTGTAAACAGAATCATCCTAAAATCCATTTATCACTGCTTTTGTTATTAATTTTAATTATGGAGCTCGCTGGTGTAGCGGGCTAGGGTGTCGGCTTCTACAAAGAGGATCCCTGTTCAAACCCTGGGCGTGCGGGATTTTTCATTAAATAAAAATATTTATTTAATCCTCGAGCAGGCACTGGATTGGAATATTGGATCTCTCCACAATAGCCCTCAGACAACTACTCTACAAGGAGAGGGAGTTGCTGTGATATTCCGACCTGTGGAAGGGACGTAAAGAAGGTTCCCTCTCAGTGAATGAAATGGCCAAATTAACATTTTTTCCTATATATTTTTTCTTTTCAACATTTAAATTTGTATTTTTTTTTCAATTTTCTCTCTAATAACATGTTATTTTTTGTTTGTTTTTATTTGACAATTTGAATCTGAAATGTAAGAGGCTGAACTTGCTCACTTTTTTCCAATATTATTATCTTCTTTTTACTTTTTATTATAAATAATAGTAGAGTGTCCGTCACTCGCACCAAACACTCGGATGCACATGCTCAAAATATATTTGAAAAGAGATTGATGACTGATTATAAATCACAAGGAGAGAAAAGAGCCAATAAAGTATAAGGTTCTTATACGTGAAACGTTTCGGCTTTAAGTAGAAAATACCATCGGAGATGCAATGCAAGCTCAATAAAATGAATTCTAATTGATTCTCTATTGAAAATTTATTATTTTTTTTTGGTATGGTTTCAACATGTTTTATTCACTTGCCATCAACAGCTTTACAAACAATTTTTGTGTAAATTGTTACAATTCAGCAACTTGCTGACGAATTATATGGACCCTGTTATGCAATGGTGTGTCAAAGACCAAACATCGAGTTTTGAGAAAATCAACAATAAAGTAACATTAAATATAAATTTTTTTAGGACATATTTCATAAAAAATACTATTAATTAAAGCATTTGAAACAATATTCCGTGCTTAACTCATTTTTGAAGTTTTTTGGTCTTTGACACACCATTGCATAACAGGGTCCATATATTTTATTGAAGAAATAAAGGGGCTGTTGTATTATTAAACAATAAGAGGCTAAAGGAGCGGACAGCCAGGCAGGGCCGGATCTAGGGGGGGGGTCAGTGGGTGCCTGTGCCCCGGGCGGCAGATATTAGGGGGCGGCAATCAAGGGAAGATTTACTAAAAAAAAGGTAAAATGATATGAATTTTGTATAAAAAATTTTAAGGAGGGGGCGGCAAATTAAATTTTGCCCCCCTAAAAAATCTCCTAGTTCCGGCCCTGCAGCCAGGTAACTTTACTCTCTTTATCAGAGCCCCTCCCATTACATCAATATAAATGTGTGCATATTACTTTCTCGTACCCTATATATGAAATATATAGAGAGAGAAAGTATTGGTTTCATGTCAAAAATTCGATGTCGAGATTTTGATGGATCTTCACGTTTTGAGGTCCCCTGAATCCAAAAAAGTGGTTTTCGCGACATGGTCTGTCTGTCTGTCTGTCTGTCTGTCTGTCTGTCTGTCTGTCTGTCTGTCTGTCTGTGTGTGTGTGTGTGTGTGTTCAATTTTAAGCATGAAGGAATTGAGCTAGGAGGCTGAAATTTTATATTTAAGTTAAACACCCCCCGGGACCGACAAAATAAGCTTTTAATCAAAATCGGCCAAAAAGTACTAGTACTTTACTGATGTACTTTTTCAGTTTTTTTCGATTTTCTCAAAAATCGCTCTAACGATTTTGATTAAAATTCAAAAATCAATTATTTTTTAGATGCTCTTTCAAATGTATATTCTCGTTTTGCCCTCAAAATTGTTTGAAGCACACTTTACTCTTGTGCTTCATAGGAAAGATAGGAGAAATAAATGGTTGCCATGGTAACCGAATTTAAATCTTTTTCTTTTTATTAGATTAAAAATCAATTATTATTTAAACGCCCATTTTTTTTTTTCGGAGAAAACATATCTCTCTCTCTCACAAAACTATCTTCTCTCTTTCTACGCGTTTTAAATTTTTCTACCTTATCTTCGCATTTGACCAATGTTAATTTCCTATAGGGATTTGTATGTTAATTTCGATTCAAAAGGGGGTCCCCTTTAGAACTTTTTACGCATTTAAAATTTTTTTTTCCAATTCTTATGAAATTTTGTATTTATTTACGATTCTATATTGTGTATAAAATGTCCAAATATGAGATTAAAATTTTGAAAAATAACCATAGTTTATTTGAAGCAGTCAACATTTAAAATGCAAGTTTGAAACTAAGGTGCTATCGGAAACTAAATATATCTCGACACAAAAAATCTGGTGTGACCAGCACAGTGCGCAACTTTCTCTTACCGAAGGGTAAGAGAAAGTTGTGTGCTGTGCGCCAGTCACACCAGATTTTTTTTATATGAAATATGAAACAAGTACTGTACATGGGTCAGTAAAGTACTCCGAAAACTGCCATCAAAGATAGTATAGTATATTAAAAATAAAAATCCATCATTTAAGAAAATTTTTAAATGTTGACGTCATATTTGAATTCAATTCTCATTGTAAAAATGTTTATCTATTGTTATTATTATACAAATACAAAAGATAAAAGATTATCTTTGAAATTAACAAATAGTAGCTTATATATTATTTTGATAGTCTTAAGGGGTGTTTCGAGTTGGGAGTAGCCCTAATTTTGGTAGATTGACGGCGATGACGTCACCGCCGCCTCGCTATTGAACTCCTGCACGGGTAAAGCAAGTGGAGCGAATTGGCAACAGCGCACGAGCCGCGAACCGCGCACGCACCACGACATGACTCGACTGACATATCTCGTGACATCACACAAACACAAAGCGATCTCTCTCTCTATGTTCATCCTTTAAAAAATAAAAAAAATAAACCCACGTGGCTGGCTATATTTATTTAAAAATACCAATCAAGATTATTATATAAGTTGGCCAAATGGTTTATGTCTTATGCGAGTCATCCATCCATCGTCTGTGACCCCATTAATAAAACAATTAAGAGACACACACACACGGCCATTGCCACTTTGCGTGAATTGCCCCTCTCCCCTCCCCCCTTGATCCTAAGAAATAGATTATAACAAATTCTTTCCTTCCGGGAAAGATTTTCCCACCCACTGTCATAAATATATCAACCACCCTCCTTACTTTACCTTTCTCCCCCACCTTCTTCTCTCACTTTAACTGCTTAATTAAATTTAAAATAGTTTTATCCATTCGGCCTTCACCTTTTAAATGAAGAGACCGCAGCTTCTTGGATCTTATTAATGGAACAATTCTTAAGTCAAGGAATTAAACAAAAAATCCTGAAAATTTATTTATAAATTGCATTTGATATCCCGAATTAGAATAATTACATAATAAAAGCAATGTTTACATGTCAGTGTCAGTGACAAGATACCCTTTCAAACTACTGACGCCAGAGTGTCTTTTGACATGTAATATTTGCTTTTATGCATTATCTAGGCCTACTTACTAATTAAAACATAAACTTTGAATCCGGCCTAAGAAACGCGGAAAATAATATTAATATTTGTAAACATTTTTTTTTTTTTTTTTTTTGACTTAATACCACAGATTTGAAAAAGAAAAACGCTAAATTTTCAACAATTTCTTTTATTAGTTTACAAGGCAATATTTCGGAGGCCTATCGGCACTTCTTCAGGGAATTTTTCACCACGTATAATAAAGTGATTAATAATTGCTAGACGAATAACATTGTCGCTTCCAATCAAGGAGTGCCGACAGGTCTCCGAAATATTTGGAAATATTGCCTTGTAAATTAATAAAAAATTGGTGAAAATTTAGCGTTTTTCTTTCTCAAATCGGTGTATTGTGAAATATATAATTTTAGGGACCGAAAAGGTAAAAAGTAAAATCTGGCACAGATGATTTTATTTTACGTTTTCAAATTTAAAATTATTTCACCATACACCATATATTATCTGTATCAGCCAAAAGTATCCATTTGAGAGAGTTGTAACAGAGAGTTTTCTCTCTAAGCATAGAGACGTTAGAGCAAGTGCCTTATTTAGTTGCGCCCAACACATAAATCACATAATAAAACCTTACACATAAAAATTTTTCATTATTTAATTATTTTTATTTAATTATCATTAACATATAGCTTTAAATACCCGTTAAAAGGCACCTGCTCTCTCTAAACTTTATGGTTGTTTCTCTCACCGATAGGGTGCACTGCTAGAGTGGATACTTTTGGCTGTTACAGATAATACTATATCATATACTTAAGGCTATAGCTATCAGGTGGGGACATAATTGTGGCGCTCACCGTGCAATTCAGCTAAGATTATGAAGGTTGTTGCATCTGTGAGCCAAGATTATAAAGGTTGTTACATCTGTGACAATCTCAATAATTGGCGTAGCCAGAAATTTTTGATGGGGGATCATGAAATTTTTTTCAAAAATTTAAGATTATTTTAGGGTTTTTTATAAATCATTTTGGTTTGTTTTTTTAGCTAGAGTAAATTATTATACTTTACTTTCTCTTACCCTATGTGAAATACAATTTGTATTAAATATCTAGTCATGGCTTGGGTTTCATGGGGGGGGGGGGGGGTTTGAACCCCCCCCCTGGCTACGCCTATGATCTCAATTGAATTGATATAATTGAATAATTCAATTAAGATTGTCACCGATGTAACAATTTTTATAATCTTGGCTGAATTGCACAGTGAGCGCCACAATTAAGTCCCCACCTGATAGCTATAGCCTTAAGTATATGGTATGGTATATGGTGAAATAATTTTAAATTTGAAAACGTAAAATAAAATCATCTGTGCCAGATTTTACGTTTTACCTTTTCGGTCATTAAATTTATATATTTCACTATACACCATATACTATACCATATACTTAAGGGTATACCTATCAGGAGGGGACAGTTGTGGTGCTCACTGTACCTGAAAAAGGCCACAGAATGAGTAGCCTAAACGTTGTAATTTTTACAAATAAACCACAGTTAAACCGAATATCAAATCCTTTTACTAATGAAAACAACTGTGAAAGCCTAAACTCCAAAATCTTTGTTGAGCCCTCTGCATTCTAAATGCACCCACAGTTTAATTTCTGGCACTGTAGCCACATATCTCCTAATATGAACTTCGAATCCAGTTCATTAAATTAAATGCAAGCTGCATCTTCATTTTCCAATTTCTTCATTGCTCTTGTGTTTTTTTTTCTTTCCTTCCTCAATGCCCTGTTTCATTGAGTTCCTTAATTACAGGAGAGCTAGTTAAAATGGCCTTATGCTTCTTTTTTGGCATTTATTAATAGGATTTGGGTTTTCTTCCTCGCAGTTTTCTTCTGTTGTCCTCTGGTTGTTTCGCTGAGAGCAAACCAATGTTCTGGGAATATATTCGGATTGAACGGATACAATCCTGTGTGCAGAAAGCCGGTGGCAGCTCTTCCGTAAGCAGCAGAAAATATAGTCCAAACCTAATATGCAGTGACAACTCTACCAAAGTAATTCCGCAACCACTTGTGAATTTCTTGATAGTAAAAGATTTTCCGAGTTCCGAAAAAGTGACATCTAGTGTTTGCAGTTTGGTGGCAAGTAGATCATAATGATTCCATTTTCTTTGGCATATTCTAACACAGACACCATCAAGAATTTACATGATTTTATCATCGTTTAATGCTTTTGTCTGGTTCATATCATGCTCAAGAATCTTTACAAAAGGTTCTCTTGTTAACCAACAAATCCCATAGAACCAGGAGAAGCTCCGTCCATTTCTTGCAAAAACAAAGACAGGTGCCACTCATGGCACACACAACAACAGAAACATGTGCGCGTGGGATTGTTCCAACTTGTAGTTGAAGCAAGTGATTGTTGCACAGTAGACATTGCTAGTTCATCATATCCTTGCGGAAACCTGACCACCCTGGAAAAACTTGTACCCTCAGGCTTTCTTAATAATACAAACCACAAATGCTTTAAATAAACATTTTATCATTTAAAAAAAAATAGTCAACAGATCGATTCATGAGATTATGTTTAAACCACTAAATCCTCTTCCTTCATACAAATATAACCACAACACCAAAGAACAAAGGCTAAATATTAAATAAAATAAAAGAAACATAGAAGATAAGTAAGGCTTATAATGGAGAGTGCTTATCAATAAGCAAGCAAGCAACGTTAGCAGGAAACGGAGAGCTTATAAAAGAGAGAGAGAGAGAGAGAGAGAGAGAAGGCCTCGTGCTGTTAGCAATAGTAGTAATGGTGGTAGTAATAGTAGTAGTAATAGGAGCACTAGTGGTATCGGTAGTGATGGGATAGGATGGGAGGGGTGTCCTCTTTAGGGGGCGAGTGCGCATGCGCAATGGCTACCCTCCCTCTTTCTCTCCTCTCTTGCTACGCTACGCTACGGTGCGCTGCTGCGCGTAGAAGGCGGCCAGCACTCGCGCCTGGCGCACCCTCAATTTCCCCATAACGCGCGCCCTTTTTTTAGCTTATTTCTCACCCTCTTTTTTTTTTATTTTTTCTCTTCTCTCACTCCTTATTTTTTTAAAACATCTCCCCCGACGTAGTGAACGCTTCTCTCTATTGCTTTTGCACTTCATAATCGTTGTCCCCTCGGTTTCAAGTATTAATCAGTGAAATATTGAATTGGATCATTGAGTGTCAAGTGTTTTTTTATCTCTCTTACTTTTCATGTGTTTATTTTGTGCTTCCTTTTAAATCAATGCGACCGGCGCGCAGAGCTGGTAAGTTCAGCTTTTATTATCATTTCGTTCGTTTTCAGCTTGTTTGAACATTTTATTTTTAAGCCCATTAACTCGTCTCCTAGCTTTTGTTTGAGATCCGAATTGTTTTGTTTTGAGAAAGGGCGGGGTGGTGGAGAAAGGGGGGGGGAGGGCGGCCCGGCCCCCTGCATTCGCCATTGAAGCTGCTCACTATTTTGAGCTAAAAAGATACAGAATTCATTTAAAAAATCATAATCTGTGATCTATAAATGATTATTGTTAAGGAAAGAGAAGATGTTTGTTTGGTTTTTGAACTTTTCTATTTTTATTTATATAGACCACTAAAAATTGGATTTTTTGCATTTTTCCTTGGCGTAAGGAGGAGAGGAAAGGAGGGACAACCTCCCCCTCCCCTCCTGATTGTCACTGATTTACATTATCTGAGTATGATTTATAAATAATCCCCCAGATGTTCAATATTTTATTATTTCCCACCATTTGTGATTTTCTTATTTAGAAAAGATATACATTTTCATTAATTAATTAATTATTTTCAAAGAATATATTTACAATCTTATTGATTAATATATCAAAGATATAGATAGTAATTTCCAAATTTTATATTTCCACGTATAGTGAGTATTAAAATTCCATTCGTTTTCTCATGTGATTATTTCATTTATTCATTTTTTTTTAAACAATCAAATAATCACATGAGCAAAATCAATGGGTGAGCTTTGGCTCTGGCACTTTCAAAGCAAAAAACAAACAAACAATATTTCTATCATAAAAGGTAAAAAAAAATCAATGTTATGCATATTTGTTCTATACAAATCCACAATATTCAATGAATCTATTTCAAATTAATTACACATATATTGTACTATTTGAAACTGGGAGTATCGTAGTCATAATTTGAATCTGTTAAATGTTTTGGAAAATTGAATTATAATCCAATTGGACACAAATCGTATTCTTTTCCTTTTGGCAGCATTATAAGAAAAGGCATCGACGACGATATTGTGAATCCGCTTTTTTGTTGCTTTTGATTTTATTATTCTTGTATTAATAATAATTATAAAATCCATCGATTCTGTGAATTTTGTACTCTTTTCTCTTCCTTCTTTT
The DNA here is from genome assembly GCA_023213315.1 of Euborellia annulipes. Taxonomy (NCBI): domain Eukaryota; kingdom Metazoa; phylum Arthropoda; class Insecta; order Dermaptera; family Anisolabididae; genus Euborellia; species Euborellia annulipes. The sequence goes on from JAKCPI010003581.1 coordinate 64,644, forward strand.
CTTCTTAAAATAATCAAACTTTTCGATTCTTGTTTTTCTCAGTTGACAGCGACGTCAGTCTGGTCTTATTTGTATAGCTGATTATTTCCAAAATTGTTTCAACAAAGAACAATTCATACCTAAAACACATTTTAATAAGATTCCTATTTTTTTATTAAGTTTTAAAGGTAAAAATGCTAGTATACTATTCACGAGGCACCCTAAGCGTCAAAACAGATTCTATGATTTTTATTTATTTTTATGATAAAAATGATCTATATTTTTCTTAAATGGAATGCTTTTCTGGTGTCTATTGGTCGGGACAGCGGGACAGGCACAAAAAAAAAAAAACACCAAAGAGCCAGCCAGGTAGAGAAAAAGGTAACCTGGTAGCCCCGGGGGGCGAACAGACAGACAGACAGACAGAGAGACAGACCTGTACAGTTCCTCCCGGAACGTTGTCCCCTTTTCCCTTTTCCCAGGCATCCTTTCCTTTCTCTCTCTTTGATTGCCTGCCAACCTGCCTCTCCTCCTCTCTCTTGGTGCCTACTTGCCTCTCTTTTCTCTCTCTCTCTCTCTCTCTCTCTCTTATAGCGGATCTCGCAAATTACTCCACACTAGTTATTCACCTCCACATTTTTTTATTCTTTTTCTTTTTATATAAGTCATCCTCTCTCTCTCTCTCTCTCTCTTGAATGGATTTTAAAATCCTTCCATTTAAAATACAACTTCAAGGTTATTTAGTTATTTTAAATAAAAATAAACTCATTTGATAAATTGAAGGCATCTACATCAAGATATAATTTTTTTTTACTAAATTATTAATATATCAGTTTGGATTGAATAGGAAGGGGGACTGTTTTTTTTTGTAGTTGCTAAATTTCCTATTCAAAAAATAAATGTTTGATCGAAACTGCTTCATGCCTTGATGATATTACATTAGATTGAATTGAATTGATGATTTTTTGGAATTAAATGACTAATAAATTAAAATTTCTTATAAACATGTGTGAAAATAGAATTTAAGTTATCTTAGGCCCGGGCTGGCGTTATTCTTATCTTATCAGCAAGAAATAATAATAAAAAAGCTAAATAAATGTGTCTGGGTTAAGAACCGACCGAATATTCGGTTTCTGTTTCGGCCAGTTTCGGCCAAAAATCCTGGTTTCGGCCGTAGTTTCGGTTTCGGCCAAAAAGTAGCCGAAACCTGAGTCTGAAAAGATGGAATGAGACTCGCATGCAAAAAAAAGGTCAAATGATTTGCATTTGAGGGAAAAAAAAAATTTAGTCTCCCTAAAAAGAAAGGTAAAGATTTTCATGGGAGGGGATACAAGTTTCGGTTTCGGTTACGGTTTCGGCCGAAACTAAGATTGAGGCCGAATATTCGGTTTCGGCTGAAAATCTTGTTTCGGTCGGACCCTAGTCTGGGTAATTTGTATCGTAACACAATGTATGTCATTATATGGCCTAAAATATATTTATAAAAATTTAGGGATAAAGAGTTACAGAAGAAATGAGTCATTAACACCCAACACTTGCAATTTCAATTCCATTATTGAATTGAAAATGTAATTAAACGAAGACATTCGCGATTGGTTTGGTTGGGGCTGTGGAAGAAGGGTCAAAAAATGTCAACACGAAATATAAGAACTATTTATTAATACAAATAAAAAACAAACTCGAAAAGTCACTAAAAAAAGAAAATCTACATTTTTTTTAGTGAGCTGCGCGTTAAAAAGGGTTGAAAATAAATCTCACCATTTACTTTGACTTTTAGATCATAAAAAATCTCGTTCCGGGTATATATATAAGAGAAATGAATTTTATAACTATAATAAAGGTGTTTTATTGCTAAGATTGACAAATTTTACTTCTTTAACTTTGTAGTAATTGTCTTTCTTGGCAATTTAACTCATTAAAAAAGGATATTCTAAAGATTATTCTATAAAAATTAAAAATCTGGTGTGACTGTAGCACCAGACTTTTTTGTGTCTACATGTATTTAATTTCGGACAGTAGGGTACCTTCGATTTTCAAGATGTAAAATGTATTAAGTATGGGAAAATATTTATATTTTGTTACCATGGCAACCATTTCTCCTATCTTTCCAATGAAGTACAAGAGTAAAGTGGTCTTCAGATGATTTCAATGACAAAATGAGAATATACATTTTAAAGAGCATCTAAGAAATAATTGATTTTTGAATTTTAATCAAAATTGTTGGAGCGAATTTAGTGAGAATCGAAAAAACTGAAAAAGTACATCAGTAAAGTACTAGTACTCTTTGGTCGATTTTGTTCAAAAGCTTCTTGTCACGTCCCAGGGGGTCCCTAACTTAAATATAAAATTTCAATTTCCTAGCTCTTCGTTCTTGAGATATTTTATTCACAGACACACAGACAGACACAGGTTTCAGGGGGACTCCAAAACGTGTATACCCATCAAAATCTCGACATCGAATTTTTAAAATGAATCCAATTCTTTCTCTCCATATATATTAACATATATAGAGGTAAGAGAAAGTAAAAAATTTTATCAGAGAGCTTCATATTAACAATAGACCAAGGGCAATTTTAAGGGGTAGCACAAAAAAGCACACAAATCTCTCTGATATTTCTTTAAATTCACTCGACTGTAGAATTAGGGTTGTTGATGTTCTTCCCTTAGACCCCAGGAAATATTCGTTTGCTAGAAGATAAATTAATTACATGATGTAAAGGCATATAGATGAATATCATTAAAGCGGCTACACACGTAACTGCAAACTTGACAAGCCTGCACGTGCAATCTTTTTGTTCAAGCACAATAGGAGACTTTTGCGCAAATATTTTAATTGTGCAAGCCGCTTGATGCTCGATTGAATTTTATTCATGCACAAGCAAAACTCTCCGTCATTTTATAGACGTCTTGACATTTGATATTTATTTATATATTATTTCAATTTAAATATGAATATTTATTGTGTCTCTGTTCAAAGTAAGTGAGTATTTCTTGTTATCTTCGAATAAATAATCTTCCTAGTTTGACATTTTTAGGTTAATTTTCGGCATAAGCTATTTCTTGCACATGCATTCTTGTCAAGTTTGCAGTTACATGTGTAGCCGCCTTTATAGATGCAAATTGCAAGCAAAGAGTTTTATATCCTATTATTTAATTAATATTTATAAAGGTTTAAGGAGAGGCGATATGATTATGACTATCCTATTCGCTTGGCTTGGCTCGTGGCCATTGGACATTTCGGTGACATCCGGCTCGATGGACCAAGAATGCCAGCCAGACGGTCTCAGCCACCAAACACTCAGCATTTGCTATTTGCGTCCCTTTAAATGGCTTGATGACATAATTATTGCTTAATTTAGACACCATCCGTCATTCTGCTCTTTTCTTTTATTCTCTCTTGTCGTCATCTTTTTTAAATGTCTCGCTTGGGGAGAAATAAAAAGGATTCTAAATTTAGGTGATTTTTTTTTTTGTTATATAAGAATTTAGTATGACTACTCGAAATACGTCCGGGGCATGTGTCAAGGACTTAGTATAAAATCTCATAAATAAATAATTTAATTTTAGTCAGTGTTTAAAATTCTTGCTTCAAAGAGCATCGGGAAGAGACTTTAAATTTTTGAGGCAATCATTAAATTAAATTTAATGATTCCAATCATTATTAATCTTCATTTAAACCAGGAAACTTATATTATGACTCTCTCTCTCTGCCAGGTACAAAAATATAAGTATTTTGGCAAAAACCAAATGGGTTATTTATTAATATAATCAATTCAATCTTAACAAATTCTGTTTTTATTTAATTATTAATCCGTTTAATAAATATTAGCACTGTTGGTCTTTATCGAATCGATGAGGTTAATATTTATTCATCTCGTCTTTTCCTTGCTGGTTGGTTGAAAGATCTCGTTTGATGGGTTCTACTCGCACACAAAATGAATGTTGGTTCTTTGGGATAAGGAGATTGTTTGACTAGCAATTTCCTGCTTCACCTGAAAATCGAGGGACGGACATAACTCTCTACTTAGCTCGGCTGATTGCTTAGTCTCCCTACATGTTTGTAAATAAATAAAAATAAAATTCCTCTCTTTATTCATAATTAAAGGAATATTTAATGCCAGACGCAACGAAGGCACTTTTGCTGCCAACAAATCAATTTATGCTGACAACGTTGTATCCGGTAGCTCTCTTCAGACTAAATAAATTATCAATTTTTCAAATTAAAGATAACTTATTTATATTTTGATCTTTAATATGTGAGTAAAAGAATCGTGTAAGATGTTTTAATCAAGGAAATATTGTATATTCACAATAATAAAAAATCTTTAATAAAGAAGGTCATTTTATATTTAGTCTGGCACTCATTCTTTGGGTGCTGATCACATATATAAATAAAATACCCAACAAAAATAAATAGTGATTCAATCAGTATAAAATATGTTTTGTTCCATCTTCAGTCTGTTTATGGTTAGTTATAGGGACACTATACCTCTATCATGTGTAAAAATGAATGAACGTAAAGATCTCCCTCGCTTCTCTTTATGGGTAGGCTTACCATAATTTATTGAGGTACTGAAATCTGCGTTTTTAGCTATCCTAAAACGTTGAAAATATTATCAAACTTAGCTTTGATTTATAAGCTTTTTAAATTAAAAAATAAGTTAATTAATTTTAAACTGGTAACCGTTGGCTCTAGATGAAACATGATTTAATTCTCCTATTAAAAAATAAGTATTATGGAGTTAATAAATTACAAAGTCTTTTTAATAGACTATCACTTGAATTCCATTAAATATTTACGTGCAGTAGATGATAACAATTCACCAATTTTGGCCACGTTTTCGGTTCATATTAGTAAAATCCGGACGCCAAACCGGACACGTGTTCTAAATTTGTACTTAGGATAAACCTGCCTCGTTTTCTTCAAAATACCCATCACAATTATTATATAAGTGAAATTCTGTTTTTTTTTTTCCATGTTTTGATAAGAATTTAATTTCCGAGTCTCGGATGTCCTTGTGGTCACCCATCCCATAAGCAGCTCCTTTATCCTGTTTTTCTTCACCAACGGCCAAGGACGAATGGGAAAAATAAATAATTCTTTTCTCTATTATAATTCGACACGCCTATTCTTGATCACTTCTCTATTTTGCATGTAGGCCGACTTATTTAATCAAATAATCAATTATATTAAAGGGTTTATGGATGTGTGTTGTTCAGTATTTAGATTCTAAGCACCTCTAAGGACCACGCCCAGCCTCCAAGGAAAAGAAACCCACCCCCTTTTACAATTGAAATAAAGTGCAATTCCATCGAGTGTTTATCCAATGGGAATATAATTGAAATTGTTTCTTTAATGATTAATAGAAGAGTAGATCTTCTCTTCCTTTTTCCCTCCCCATCGCCAAATGCGTCCGCAAACAAAGTAGAAAGAAATATTCAAAATATTTAATTTATTGGACAATCAAAATTAAATTGTTCAAAGCTACACCCCGGACTCAGACTTTGTACATAGAAACGAATTTTTTTTATTTTCTACATTCCCCAGTCGTTTATTTGCGATTTTCACTCTCATTTGCGACCCCACATGTTCTTTTATATTTGGTTATGCGTCTTGATTGCTAACCCCAGGTTTTTAAAACGGCCTTTATATTTTTTAAATATACGTCTTTTCCCTCTCTCGTTCTGACTTGCTAGTGGGGTGAGAGCGCCTTTACAAAAAGCCTCAAGTACCCGAGCACCCCGAACTCGAACATTAATTAAGAGAGAGCACTCGAGCGAGGGGTAGCGTAACTCTTCACGAATAGTCATTAAAAATTTTTCAAAAACCTACAATGTCGATATAATTCTTCTAATTTTGCACATATCGAGTTATTTTCGGAAGGAAAAAGAAACGAATGTCTAAAGGCGGGAAATCTTTTTTTACTTTTATTGTACAGTAATGATTCTGAAAATGTAATAATTAATGTCAAAAAACAACAAGCCGTTAGAGGAATTAGAGAAATCGCCTCCGCCCCTTTTGGTTTTTACCTCTCTGATTCACCGTTTCGCGTTTTGTGACAGAGCTCAGGGCCCAAGGCCCTCGGCGATTAGGCATCGCGTGTTCGTGTTCTTGTACCTGTACCGCATCTCATCGCCTCCAGGCAGCCAAGCCTCCCTTTCTCAGAACATCTTTTTATTCTATTATATTAGAAAATTCCTTTACAAATTTTGTATTCTTATCTTAGGGCGTCGTCTGAATTTAAAGAACATTGACTTCAACTAAAATTACCTTTAAAAATTAAATAAATAATAAGAAAAGAGTTTATTGAACTTGGATAATAATATATTATTCACTAACTTGTTAAATGGGGGGGGGGGGGTTCACTCTCTCTCTCAACAAAAAGAACTTTTAAATATTTAATTTAGTAAAGAGCGTAAAATTTAATCATTAAATAGTGTACAAGAATACAATTGGATATGAATTTAAAAAAAAACAACAATTAATTGAAATAAATAAGGGAAAAATTGTCTAGTGATAGATGTCCGCAGCCAAAACCAAGCTTTCTAATTGGCTAAAGAGGACACGTTCTTTAACGTCATTCATCTCTGCAAGAAAAATGGATGGTGGCTCCTACTACCCTCATAAGTCTCTTTTTGATATTTCTCTTAAAAGAATAAATATTCACAAGCCACTAGGCCATAATTGTCTATTCACAAAGAACGACTGAAAAAAGAATAAAACATATATCGGATTTATTTATAAGTACACTATTTGGAAAAATATATTTTTTAACTCTGATCAAAGCAAAAAAAAAAGTAATTTTATATAAACTTCTCTTGTATTTAATCCCAAACCCTTTAAAGGATGGGGAGAGTCGAAATAAATTAAATAAAACCTTCTCTTTGAGCGATAAATTATTTAAAAATGAATATAAGAACAAAGACCATCATTTTATAATAAAATGATTATTGTTTCAAAAAATTATAGAGTTTCCATTCTATAAATTCTAAATGAGGTGGAAAGAAGAAATTAAGTGAGAAGAGGGGGAGGGGAGGGGGTGCCTTTAAGCTTAGCTTTGGCTCATGCGCAGTGCTTTTCTAGTCATGTGACCATTATTGTGCTTTGCTGTTTGTTTGTTGTTTAGTTGAAATTATCTATTTTTGACCCTAGACTTCCGTCTTGGGAATTCCAATTCTTACACCTACTGATTCATTCTGTTTGTTTAATCATTTTTTCTAATGTTTTATTATAGGTTAGAAATGACCAAAGATGTTGATGTAGTTTTATTTTTCATTTTCGGGAATTGTATTCTTTTAATTGCATAGCTAAATAAAAAAAGAGAGAAATTTTACATTTTCCTTTATATATTACGTAGATGTCTCTAGAATTTAGAAAATTCTTATCTGACAAGCGTATATATTAAGAGTTTAAAAGGAAATGCATATTGATTAGAGCTTGTTAGTATCAAGTTATTTGTTGATTGTACAATCAACAAATAGCCTAAGAAATCTTTAAGTATACAAATAATTTTCTTGGCCTATTTTATCCATTTGAGGGAATAAATACAATATACAATTAAATATCACATTGTGAATGGTACAGTGGATTTGATCCCCCCCGAGTAACAATATAATATAATAAACACATTTTTTACTGATATATTGATACTTTCCTCCGCTCTTACTTGTTTTTTTGACTGTTGGCCAGAGACCATCCCGCCATTTCCACAAATACACCTTGTGCTCTTACTACAAACTAAACAAAAAAATGACGTTTCTTTAATAAATTCAAATGTGGCTAATGAATTTCTTAATAGTTCTATATCGAAGACGCTTTTGTTTAGGATGTATCACAAGTTAAATAATTGGTATAAAGTTCAAAGAGTCAGTCAATGTTTATTTTAAAAATATCAATCAATATTGTGACAGATAGAGGGAGGGTGGAGTTGAATTACCAATGACCTTTTGAAGATACATTGATATTAGTTGACTGAGACGCAAATACAAAGGTCATGATTATCTTAAATAAGAGAGAAAAAGAGGGTACAGTGATTAAATATAGAAAGAATGAAAAGAGCCTAGGACCAGAGGGTTTCGGGCAGGCAACCTGAAAGGAACCAACCAGGAGGAGGAGAAGATAGATAAAGATGCCAGCCAGGTTGCCAGTTGAGTCGGGGATCCTCTTTTTGAGAGCCACGTGGCAACAGTGCACGTGCCCCGTTGATCAGGTCAAAGCCCTCTTCTCTTCGCTCTTCGCTTCTGCTCTTCTGGCCAAGACGCTGACGCTGACGCTCACGCCGACCATTGTCTTCTTCTTTCTTCTTATCTCTCACTCTCTCTTCGTTCAGGTGATCTGAACTATCCATCTATCATTACATCAGGATAGTTTCTAAATTTGTAATAGAAAAATTGTATAAACTATACTAGTAGACTATTGATATTTAAATGGCCAATTCTTTTGTGTATCAATTATACAAAAAGATTCATTTCAAATGTATATCAGCTAATATTATACATCTCACATTCCATTATTTGTGTCAGTGAGTGACTGAGTGACACGTTATTCTAAACTCGTGTCACCTTCGCATTCAGTTTTAGAATTTAAGCTTGTAATTTAATAATAATTCGTTGGATTATATACAACATTTCAGTCACTCATTCTGGGCCCTTCTTCAGACACTTGTAATCTCCTCCTATATAAATATAGCGCTACGCCCCCTAGACCCTCTTGCTCGCTTTAAGCGAGCAATCGCAAAATTTTAGTTTTATATTTCCCTCTCTAACTCCACTTCCTGTAAGTCTGGCCAATCAGCGAGAGAATAGGCACAGACACACAGGGACAGAAAGTCAGTGGCTAGCGTTGTAACTTTTACAAATAAACCATAGTTAAACCGAAAATCAAATTCTTTTATTAAAAATTGAATAATTATTCTGTAAGGACTGCAGTTAAAACCAAATAAATTTAGGCTGGTGTTAGAAATATTACAAGTTGCAGGGTTTTTTTTCTTTGCTTACTAATAATACCAATCGATATCTAATCCCATAGCAACCAAAATCAATAGGCCTCTTCCCCCTCCTTAATTTGTTTGTTAATACAAACTGTAGGCTAAACTATAGACTATTGTTCATCTAATAATCAATTAATTGTTAGAATTATTATTATTATTGTAAATTAATTTACAATATGTTTACATTAGTATTAAAATGTGATGGATTCCCTCTTAGGGTAGATTTTGATTAAAAGGTTATTTTATTAGATAAAGACATCAATTTCCTATTATGTAGACTTGTTTCTAATACAGTGGACCGTCACTTGGGGGGCGAGAGAAGATAACTGGTATAAAAACAATGTCCCCTCGGTAATTCGTACCATTTTTATGCTCGAGGTCACTTAATTCTGTATTTGCACCTTACAAAGCTCGTTAATTCGTCCTGTTTTCAAGAGGGGGGAAGGAGAGATAGAGACGCGTTGTTCTCGTTCATTCGTAATCTTTTGGAGAAGGAGGGGAGAGAGAAATTGAGCTTCCCTTACATTTTTTTCTTCCTTTCTACAATTTAGTCTTTGCATTAATACGTTTTTTTAATTTTTTTGTTCGTCCAATAATTCCCGATAATTCGTACCAAACCGTCGGTCCGGCGATGATACGAATTATCGGGATTTTATTTGTTTATAAGATTAATCTCCGGATTGGTGACCCCTAGTCATCAGCGTGTGGAACGTCCCGCGGTAGCTATCGGTACTTTAAATACCAAAATATAATTTATATGTTAAATCCCCCTTTATATCCTCAGTAGCCGAGAGGGAGATAATAAAAAAAAATATTTCTCTGGAAATCCCAGAATATGAAACGAATTAATTCACAAAGATGTTCGAAAATATATATTTTTATTTGTTTGTTTGGCCTGTTTTAAAAAGTGATGCATTCTTAAAGATAGAAAAGAGAGAGAGAGGGGGGGGGGGGAGGGGGGGGAGCAGACCAGGAGGAATGCAAAGCATGGGACATTGCTATGCTAAAAGTCAATGTTCTCTTCTCCAACTACCAGTTTATTTATTTATTTATTTATGTGTAGAGACAATAAGTACTTTAACTTAACCAGCAGGAGAGTTGAGAATTTATTTATTAAAATACCTCTTCTAAAAAAAAAAAAAACTTATAAAATATCACCTTATGATAATTTACAACTTAATAAAATAATTCCAAAGTAATTTTTATTATTATACTCAGAATTTTCTTGGATTTATTAACCGCATTTTATTAGATACAAAGTTGAATGAATTCAAAGAACGAGAACTTGCATCTACCTATGAAATCAACTTTGCAATAGCAATAGCAATAAACATAAATAAACTTTCTCTCTTTTGTGTAGCTATTTTTATTTTTTGACTTTGATATTCTATGATATATATTTAGAATTTAACGGCACTGGTTAGTTATCCATTCATATTTATTTAAATAAACAAATTCGTAACTAGTAGAATACAGAAATCCTTTCAATTTCCACTATTATAATTAATCTCGTCAATAGGAATGGGCAGAGGACGTCTATCAGCTTAAAAATTTGCTTAAATGAACACTTCCGATTGAATTCGATGGCTGAGTGAAAATTAACAGGGGCAAATGGATGTAGCATCGAATAAAAATCTTATTTAAATCTCGCCGACGTTTCGGGAACGCATCGTTCTCATCCTCAAGACGCTAAATTTGCTTAGAGTGATACATATCGGCTCATACAAAAATATACAATCTCGGCCAGTGCTGATGTTTCGGGCCCATTTAACAAAAAAAAAAAAAAAAAAAAAAAAATGCAAATTTGTTATATTATTTTTGTATGAGCCGATTTGAATCAATCTAAGCAACATTAACAATCATCGCCCTGAGGATGGGAACGATGCGTTCCCGAAACGTCGACGATACTTGAATATGATTTTTATTCCATGCTGGCTGCCTACATCTACTTATAACATTTTCTATTGTAACTTTTGATCTATTCCTAGAGAAAAAATTATATTTTCTTTTTCTTTCCTTGCCTAATCCCGCGGTGCGGGGTCGGCAAATTCATTTATAAAAAGAACCGCCTTCGGTATACCAGTCCTTTGCTCGGATAAATTGTGGTCGTCTCCATTCACGTTCTCACACGTTGTGAGCCCCTTATATCCTATTAATAAAATAGTGCGATCAAAATTCAAGGTGGCAAGGTCTTAATTTGAATGCATTTCAAGTAAAAAAGAAAAAAAAAATAACAAAGAGAATGTGGGAATTGTAAAGAAAAATAAATAAAGTATGCAATCGCAGTGGGTTGTTGCGAATAATGGCAAGTGAGTGGTGACGTCATCGGAGGCGGCGCTCTGTTGGCCCAGGTCAGGATTCGTTGCAGAAATCGTCGGCGGCGACGGCGACGGCGAAGGCGAAGGCGAAGGCGAAGGAAGTCTCCTAATTCCTATCTCCTCTATCTTCTTCTTCTTCTCCTCAAGCATGTGCGTTGAACCCAGTACCGGTACCTTGCCTTGCCTTGCTTACCTCTCTCTCTCTCTCTCTTTATTTCTTTCTCCCTTTATAATAAAAAAATATTTTTAATATTCAATTTTAAATTAAGAATAGTGTTTTTTACTTTTTTTTTTTATGCTGATGATGATTTAAATTCACTTAATCTGGTCTCCCTTTAACAGCCCTTCCATCTGGAGGGTTTTCGAATCTTTATATGAAATTATATCCGTCTTTTGAAGCAGCTGTTACTAACTATTAACATTTATTTGACTAGAAAGGGGTATTTTTCATTACTACTTGCTATCTAGCAAAAACACTTGACACAAAATTAAAAATCGAATTTTTTTTTTATAAAAATTAATTTGCAATGCATTTCGTATAATAATTTTAATACTTAAATCAGTATCATTGATTTTTTTTTCTTTTTTGTCGTAAATCAATTTTCTTTTTCTACTAGATTAGAAAGGATTAAATTACAACAAGGGATCATATATTTTTTTATAGTTTGCCCGGTTCACTTTTATTTGGTAAGGAAACAAGGAGGGGTTGTTCACCAAATAATAAACCCTTTTCCCATCTGCCCATCTGGGCAACTCGAACCCTTTGGGCCCTTTTTTTTTTTATTCGACCTTCCTCTCTCTATCTTTTTGAAACTATCTCTCTGACACCGGAACTAATGAAATATTTTTTTTTTTTTTCATAATTAAAATACGTTTTGATTTATTTAAATCATTTTGAATAATGTAGGAATTAAAAAATATAAATAGGAGGAAAATCTTTGATGGTAACGATTGTAGGCTGTAAATTATTTATACTTTGAACCTTGGATTATTATTGTGTTTATTTAAAACTTCACTTTTACTAATGTCTCTTTTAGTTTCTATCCTGTAGAATATCCTACAAGTAAGTCTTGGCAAAAAATCTAACGATTATTAATTTGTAGCTGGACCATTTGATTGGTTCAAAATGGAATTGTTGATAGCAAGCAATTTTGTATGAGATTTGTCGAATAATCTGTCTTTTTCGTTTAGATTAGTTATTATGAGGGTATGGTGGAATTTTTATCAGGAATAAAAAAAGAAGAAAATGCAGCATCTTCGGAGCTATTAGTTGTCTTTATATACATAATAATGCAGTACCAAATATATGTTTATAATGGCTCCGAAGATGGCTTTAATCCAGACCGAATCGTTAGGTGTGTGTGAAAAAATCCTAGCTGCATTTTCTTCTGGTTTTTATGCCTGATAAGTATAGATTAGCTTTGTTTTTTTTTTTCACGAAGGTGAAGAAAAAAGATTTAATTCGCCCCGACAATTATTTATTTCCAATTGTCTACTTTTCAGGGACTATACGTCACCCATCCTCAGGACAAAGTTCGTAAAAAAATTCTTTCGTGTCTCAATGAGATTGCTTAATTTTAAACTGGTAACCGTTGGCTCTAGTTGAAACATTATGCTTTAATAGGAGAATTAAATTCACAAGGTTTTCTGTTTCAATAATATATTAATTGGATATTAACACTTTATACGTATTTCGACACCATATGTGTCATCTTCAGTATATAATTCGCTTCTGAAGATGACACATTTGGTGTCGAAATACGTATAAAGTGTTAATATCCAATTAATATATTATTGAAACAGAAAACCTTGTGAATTTAATTCTCCTATTAAATGAGATTGCTGTTTGCAAGGGATAGCTGCATTTTTTGGCTACATGCTGACGTGAGCTGAAGCCCGCAGCGCAATGCAGTCATCATTTTCAAAAAACAATCTCATTGTTGGATTTCACTCACGAGTGCAGGAGGCAGGCACGATCTTTGTTTCTCAGGATGGACATTGGAAATAAATAATTGCCGGGCCTTTCTTCACCTTCCCGTGAATTGGACGGCCTTCCTCCACACGATTATAATTTTTTTTATTTTTTTGCATGCCTCAATTTTTTCCCTTTTATCAACATCGATCAACTCTTTTTATTTACGCTTCGCCCTTCCATTCCATCTCCCATTAATTAAATTTGCGTCAATTTATTTTTAGGTCATCTAATCGATTCTTAGCTTATTTAAAAAAATACCGTTTCCCGATTACTCGACATAATTGTATCAATATTTTAATTTATTTGTCACAAAAACTTATTATTTATACAAAAATCAAACTCTTTTAAGTTCGAAAAAATAGAGGGCTCGCTGGTGTAGCAGGCTAGGGGTCGGATTCTGCAAAGGAGATCCGTGTTCCATCCCGTCCTATGGAAAGTTCGCCCCTCTCAGTGATGCATTCCTCGAAAGGGAGTCCCTCCTCAAAATAGTACGTCCTCCATAGCATAGAAGAGGTGGGATAAAAGGAACCGGAAAAAAAGATTAGTTCATTAGCTAGAAATGAACGCAGGAGGAGGAGTTAGAGATAGGAAATAATGTAACCTCAAGGGGTGCCGGTAGCTGGCTACGGCCATAGGTCTGTTGGGTTTGAGGTGAGTATCTTCGTGCACGGAACCACCTCGAGTAAATAAACAGGGATCCCGATACGAATAAAAATTATTTTTTGTATTTTATCTATAAAGTTCCTTTCGAATTTCTCCTTAAAAAATTTCACCCTTAAAATAAAAAAACCCCCAAAAAAAAATAGAAAATTAATATGGATAGATTCTTGAAATTTTGAAATCTCCTTTCTCTTCTAAGCACTCGTAAATATTTTCTTTTTTTCCTAAGGTTTACCCAAGAGTTGATGCTTATAAATTAAATTAAGAGAGACCGTATAACATTTTATTTTATTATCTGAAATTCTATTATCACTAAAGTAATTATCTCCTTTTTTTTAAAGTAATTAAGATTCCTTTTTAAATTGAACTATCTCTTATTTAACCTTGTCATTTTCATTCCTCCAAGAGAGAGATTTATTTATTATTCATCTTTTGTGAAAGATTACAAAATGTATTTTGTAGTAGGAAATTGCATCTCCAACCCTTTTTAACCTTAAAAAATAATCAGTTCGTCTTGACCTATATATTATAAAACATGTAAATATAAATAAATTCATTTGTGAAACAAACGCTTGACTTTTCACTTCTAATTAACTAGCTATCGCTCCGATAAGTTATGCTAATCATATGATTAAATAAGAGACCAAGTTGGAGTTACTTAGCAAAGACCCAAAGGCCTTAAGAAAGGAGTGAAATTAGCAACACAAGCCTTGTTTATTTATTTTTTTGGAAATTTTTAAATTTCTATTAAAAAATTAATTAGCTTTAATTAATTATTTTAATTTTTAATAATGAAGCCTTTATTAAGATGCTTCACACATCTTTTCTTATACCTCAGAGAGCTAATTATATTTAAAAAAAACTCATTTTTTTTAACTCCAAGATTAAACGTGTACTTGTTTACTATGTCGATGGTTTGCTATCTATCGGTTAAGTTTGATAGTTGATTAAAAACATTTTTTAGATTGATGCATTTAATTGTATTTTAAAATTCTTTGATTGGTTTTGCTGATAAGAACTCGCGATATCGGAATATGCATACAATTAGAAACTTTTCTGAGCCTTCAACTTGTTGAGTTGGTTAATTTTATTTTTGTCCTTTGAATTCAACTTGCCTTAATTGCGAAATAACGACTAGTAAATGAATTCTAATTTTCTATTTTTAACTTGGTCAGCCATTAATAATAATTTGCTTATTATTCAACAAATGGGAGTCAACGACCCTCGAGCAATCTGGGCCATTCCATATTTTGCCTTCAGAATCGCTTGCTTTTCGAGACGTCTGACCTCCTGAAGGCCATAACCTGACCTCCCTTCTTCTCCTTTCTTTCTATTTTATTTTATTTGAAATAAATAACATAACCTTTTGATTTATTCCCATTTATGTGACCCCTCAGCTTGACATTTTTATTATCAATTTTAAACCTAACCTATCCAATAAATAAAATTCTCTTTATTTAGTTAAGGTTGTCAAATAAAAATTGTTTCTTTTCTGAAAATTGAACAAAAAAATAGCATTGTCTTTTAAGGAAACAAAACAAACAAAATAAGAAATGAACCATATCCGGTGTATTTGTTGATTTTGTTTTGCTCACAATAAAATTGCATCCGTGCCTGTATCGCCATATCTAATTAGAAAAGGTTATAAATTTTTCTCACTCTTATAAAAATGTCACATTAGTGTTAAGGAGCAACCCTTTTAGGGACAAAATGCTCTCTCTATCTTTGATTTATGTATCACCCTTCTGAACAAAAAAAAATCGAAAGGAAATTCTTGATCTCTTGATTAGATTCACTCATTGAATTAATCATCACTTTAAATTTTAAATTCAATATATTCAAATTTTATAACACATAATCTCGTTTTATTAGATGCTAGTCTAATTTTTTGTCTCTTTTTTTTGTTTCAGGTAAGCAATCTTCAAATCAATTTTTTTTTCTACAACATTTCACCCTTCAACTCAATCTGTAAGCTTGAATTTTTATACATATTAATTAATAAATTAATAAAACGTTTTAGAGTCGATTTTTTCATCTTTAGATAGCAACTCTTGATGAAGCAAACGAAAATTTAAATTCTACCAACTTTGAAAAAACTTTTTTTACTTAAATTAAATTAAATTATACAAATTAAACACTAGGTTATTTGTTTCAAAGGTTTTATTAATTAAAAATCAACACTTAATACGTATTTTGACAACTACTTGCCACATCAGAAGTGATTACAGTTGGTACCACCATTGCTACTTTCATATATTAGAATGTAATCACTTCTGATGACAAGTGTTTGTCAAAATACGTTTTAAGTGTTAATTTTTTTAAATTAATAAATCCTTTGAAACAAATAACCTAGTGTTTAATTTGTATATTTAATTTTAATTTACAAAATGTTTCGACGAGAGCCAACGGTCGAAAGTTTAAATCTTATTTTTTTTACCTTAGCTTATTTTATAAAATCAATTCTTACGAGGCACTTTGACTGGACATCTATCTTATTGTGAGACCTTTTAATCTACCTTTTCAATCACATCCATTGCCTATGTCGTTAGTTCTTTTCAAAATATTGAATTGTTCTTTTGGAGTAGTTTCAAGAGTTCTTATTACAGTTCAAGTTCAAATAATAATTCGATACTAATTATATTTTTTTTTATCGTTTATCGCATTCGATGCTGTTTGTTTTCATATTATCAGCCCCTTTTAAATGGTAAAGTTCAACTGGCTTTTCACTTTTTATTATAAACAAGGAATGGATCTTAGGATTGGCATAATTGTCTTGGAGGATGGCCTTGACAGTTTTAGAGTGGGAATAAAATTCCTGGAATTACAAATTCGGCCTCTTCCTAATATCAATGATCTTCACATAACTATTGTTTTCAATTCCGGGTCAAGGCTCGGTGTGACCTGGAACACACTAATTTCAAAAATTGTGTGTTTTTCAAATTAAACGAAGCATATAAAATTCAAATGTCTCACTTGGTAATATTTTAAATTTGAATAACCCCTGGAGATGAATATAAAACATAAATAGAATTCTCGAATTTTCGTCCGAGGTTGTTGTTTTTTAAAGTCTGCTTGCTATAATTACCCGGCAAGGCGGCACGTGGCCGACGAGACATCTCCTTTGTTTGAATTGAACTCACAGAATTGTGGAGAGAGAGAAAGAAAGATCTGGTTGGTGCCTGCCTGGTCTCTGGTCTCTGGTCCCTGGTCCCTGGTCGCTGGTTCTTCAAGACCTTGGCCTTGGCCATGCAATCCTTCCACCCTTCGACACGAAACTCGGTCGTCCAAGGTCTTTAGACAAATTTAAGCCCCCCCCCAACAAAATTATTTAATTAATCTTAAATTGGAAGGTTTTTTTTTATTAAAAGGAGTCCTAATAAAAGAATTAAGTAAAAAAATAAAAATAGATTTCATTTATTTATGAGGGCTAATACGAATCACTTGGGTACGTTTTCGTAGCGCCCACTTAGCACTTAGGCAGCCAGGTGTTGGTCAGGTTCTTCTCCCATTTTTTGGGTTCCCCTTTGCTGTTCTTTCTTAACCATACAAAAATAATCTCAAAAGGAAATTCATAATAACTTTTTGTCCAAACAGAAACTATTCATGCACTTCAAATTTTAGATATTTAATATCTTTGAATGTTATAATAGAACTAGCCACACCTCCCGCCTTCGGTGGTCTCTCGCCTTTTCTTTACTCTAATCTTTAACCTTGAATTTGAATTAATTATTTCAAAGCCATTCATAGATTTGAATATCCTTCCTCCCCATATATATATTATATTTCTTGAGGGGGGAAATCTAACTTCCACATTAAGTTAAATAAATTTCGTAATGAAAATAATTTCCCTGTGTCGTTTCGAAATTCCTACAAGTTGTGGATATATCCAGGGACGGACATTTTCGAATCCTAGCTGTGCCTCTACGACTGATGGAACCATAACATACCATAATTTTATAATTAGTACTAGAACTAGAAAGTACTATTACATTTTATTATATTTCATATTCTTTGCTCAATATTCTTTTTTCAAATCTCTATGAGAAGAATGTTCGAGTATTTCTCCTCATTGGGAATTTATTTTAATCAAGGATGTACTGGTATGAAGGCAAAGGCAGCCAAGGAAAGAAGCTCTTACTGAATGCTTTTATCAGCTGCTGCCTCTGCCTGCATATCTACAGCCTCAACTTGCACCTGAATTTATTTTAAAAGTTCTAACTTGAGCCTTATGAATTGTTCAATTTTATTCTTTTTACTCATTCAATGCTTTCTTAGAAATAAAATCCGTGAATAACTCCCTAATTAGCCAGGCGCAAACGCATCTACTAAAGAGTTCTCTTTTGAATAGAAAAACCGACCTAATTAGAAATTCATTTTACACCAACCCCTGTTCCTAACCTAAATTCCTCTCCCCAGGATGTCTAGAACCACCTGTAATCACCTAATTGAAAAAAAAAGAACAAAGGTTCATTTGACTTTTCAAACTGCACTTCACATATCAATTTATATACTCAATTCGATGGATTATGCAGAGGCCTAGAACGCGTTCAATGGACGAGTGGATCGAAGAGGCATTTCAACTGCCCTTGAAGTCTTTTGGAAGGGCCGCCGGCCCCAGATCCTCCTAACCGAGCTATCGATTGGCCCTAGCATCACAGAGGAAGGGCAACTCGCTCACAACCTCCCACCAGCCCAGGGGCCTGATCAAAAAAAAAAAATACCAAACTAAATGACCGTGACCATCAAGGAGCTTAGGATAAAAAATTATTCAAATATTCCTTTCGAAATTGCCTCAAGTATCAATTTTACAAAATAAATTTGGCTAATTTTTTTATCATAGCAGGTAAAATAAGATAATATCATGTTTAGGAATAAATAAATGAGAAAATCAGTAATTAGACATTTTTTTGTTTCTTCTCTTTGATAAAGTTGTCAAGATTTGACTTAGCCTTTAGAATTCGAAATTTATGATGTTTAGAAATTTTTGTTTTCATCTTCTTTTCTGTGCGCCTATTATTATTCCCGCGATGCGGGATCGGCGACCATACTCTTCATTAGCTAATTGTAGCTATTTACTAAATTATTTTCATTATTAATTTTAGCCTGCTGTATATAGAAAGCTTTTTCATTTAGGCCTACCAGGCATATTAGGATAAATATAACTTTATTTTATGACCAGCGCTCAAAATCCTGGGACCATCTTGAGGTGTGTAATCAAAATAATTTAAGGCCTTTTTCGGCATAAAAGGCCATTTAGACCCCGTCTATTTATTGAAATTGATTGATATCCATTGCAATTTAAATTAATTTTTGTTGCATAGGACGGGATGCCAACCCTTTGACCCTTAGCACAAGAAGCAAGGTCCAGGATATATTTAGTTTTCGATAATACATAAGAATCTTTGAAATGTAATTTATACATTTTAAAGAGCATCTAAAAAATAATTGATTTTTGAATTTTAATCAAAATCGTTGAAGCGAATTTTGAGAAAATCGAAGATCTACTCTAAGCGAGAGAGAATCTGTTCTTTATTTTTTTTGTGTTCCCTTAAAGTTTTGTTAAAAATCAAATTTGATAGACCTCGCTTGGGCCTAATTAATAATGATTATAGTGATTAGAGCTGACTTGGTCAAATTTAATAGAGAAATTGGCCAATTTGATTGCCATAATCGATTTCTGACTAAATAATTTTCAACTTCTCTGAGAATTCTTTTCTTCCTTGGTTTGAGAGCCCTAAACCTGGGTGCCGAGCTACGCCCCCATCACCTGCTCTCGGGGACAAAGAACCAACCCAACGACTTGATCTCTTCTTTCTTCTTTGCTATTTTGTTGACAGACAATTCGCTCTCATATTTTGTACAAGAGATAATGAAAATAAATAACAACATCTGGGTTCTAAGAGAGATATAAATCGAAAACATCTGGCTTTCCCCCACCCCGTTAAAAACGTAATCTTTTTCATATTATTTATTGATTGTTTTCAAGCAAAAATCAATATGAACAGTTTTTGTTTGAAAATTTGTTGTTGTTGTTTCAATGAGCCTTTAATTTCCATCATTTCACCCTCTTCAGAGGCCTTGTGGGTGTTAAAAATTAATTCATTTCATACATTCCACACCTAAATATATAAACAAATTGATAAATATAACGTAATATTTGTTTAACTGATTAGTGGAATGTTACATTATTTTTGCCTGCATGCTTTGTTCTAAGTTAATATTTCTCCGTTAACTCATGACCTACATTAGTCGCTTTTAGTTGATCTTTTTTTTAACATTTTTTTTTCTACCATTTCATTATCTTGATAACTCTTTGATGATTCGATTTCATTCGTTATTGCATGTTAATATTATTTTTATTGATGGAATGTTAAAATAGGTCATGATTAAAAATTCTTCCATTTTGTTTCATTTAGGTGCGATAATGATAATAAACATCCTATATATATCTTTTCTGTTAGGTTAAGCAACTTTCTAATGGCAAGCAAATTGCTCGCCTCGATTCCACCCTCGCCTAGCTCACGTAATCGAGTGTCCGCCTCGGGGTCAAAAACTGGCCGTGGGATCGGGCCGTAAAAAAAAAAAAAAATATTAAATATAAGATATAATTAAATAAAGATAATTTTTTTAAATTTTCCCCCTCGCCTACTAGGCTATTTAGGAGTACTCTTCAGTCAGAACTGACATTTGATTACTCTGAGACACTCTCTTGGGATTAAGATTGAGGCGGGTTTCCTTTTCCTTCCTCAGGAGGAGGCATCTCAAATAGAGTTGAATATATATATCTTGTTTAAATAAACCTTTTGCTTGACATAAGATAAATAATAAAAATATATTTTTCCTTGTTGGGTTATGTGGATGGGGTGTTGGCAGACGGGCAGGTCCGGACTCCGATGAGAGTGGAGGAGCTCTCACTGAAAGTTCCAGGGGCCGTTGGAATAACGAGAGACCCCCTGGACTTGAGTTGCCAATTCAGAATGGCTGCCCTCGGAGTCAGGAATAATTTTAGTTAGTAAAAACAAAAGTTTGATGACGGAGGCCGAGTGTGTTCACAACGTTATCATAGAAAAGTATAATTTTTTTATTTCAATCTTTTTCGCCAACCATATATATTACTTGACTTCACATTTCATTCTCTTGCACACACCTTAACTTCAAATGTCAGTCAACAATCTCAACTCACCCCTCACGGGTTCCTCCACACAGACGGATTCTCTCTTATTTTCGTTCTTATTTATCACTAAAGTCCTTTAGCTCTGTGGGACACTACATCCTTATAAATGTTTGATTAGTAATAGAGTGACTGTTTCCGAATAGTTGGTTCGGTTCTACCATTTTCTGGCTTAAAAAATCAATACAATGCGTTATAAAAAAAAATGCTTTTTTTTGGGAATGTGTTTATTTTTTTTTCTCTTCTGAGCAAAAATAGCGGAATTCCAACAAGGCTTTGTATTCATTTTTCAATCCCGAAAGAGAATATTCAGTAATAGTGACTCGCCTACTAACTCAACGATTATCTTCGGTGAATTGATTAATTTCAGAAGCATTTGCTGAAAGTATAATGAATAGTGAGGAGATCAAGGCAGCCGAAATCAATAAAGAAAACATATTTTATCTCCTTATTTCATACACTTGCGGGCGTTTCGGCCGATTTTCCGGCCTTCATCAGGACATGTGCTGTTTGTCTCGAGCTTAGATGGGCTTATGGCAACTCCTGACGCCTCATATCACCTCACTATTGAACCAGAAGTCATGACGAATGTTCGCACCAACTATATCAGGAGTTGCCAAGAGAGACAAAGAGCACATGTCCTGATGAAGGACGGAATATCGGCCGAAACGTCTACTATTGTATTATGAACAAAAGCAGAAGAGAAATCTATTTTTTCTTTATTGCTTTCGACTGCCTACCAGTTCAGGTTAAGTTGGGCTCATTAAACATTTTTTTCCTACAAAAATTCGGATTAAAAAAAAAATTCTTTTTTTAGAAAAACGACAACAACGCTTCAAATGAATGATTTTTCTTGTTGTTGTTACTACATAATCTTGGAGGTTTAAGGTTTCGGTTTGCCTTCGTTTTCAACATGAAGTCATATAGCTACATCGTGCTTTATCTAGGTTGTTTTTAGCTATGAGCTGTTTCTCTATTTCTCTAGCAGAAGAGAGAGAGAGAGGCAAGGTGAGCAGGTCGTCAAGTATGAAAGACAATCTACCTATGCACTTCTATTGCTTGACATTTGCCCATACAAATGCAAATAGCAAAAAGCAAATGGGACAAGGCTTTATCTAGCCACGAGAGAGAGATAGACAACGTCGCCTAGTTCGTTTGCATTTGCCCTGTTGCCAAATTGTATTTCTACTTTCTAAACTGGAAATGATTCCGGAAAATTCCCTGATAACAAATAAATAACAGTAACTTTATGCATTTGCAGTTATTTTTATCATTATTAATAAAATGCCTAAATTCTAAAAATAAATATTGTTTTATTTTATAGTTTCGAAATTATAAACAAGTCTATCGATCCCCAATTAAGTTCTCTCAGGTCTTATCATCGATCCCTTGTAATTATCGAACTCCCAGGGAACTAACTCTTCTAGGAATAAACAAAACCCCTTCGCACATGATATGTTAAGAAATATTTCCAATTCCCAAGATGTTTTGAATTCGGAACAGTAATTTTTATTCAAGAAATATGAACAATTTTTGTTTGTTACTTTTCTTTTCCCCTCATCAATTCTTCTACCTTCGTTAGTTGAAAGTTGTATGATGGACTATAACAGATTTTTGTGTGTTGAGACAACTGTATTTAGGTACTGATAGTATATTAAAACCCACGAGCTAAAATTCTAATGGGAGGAAAATATTTATATTTAGTAAAGGAAGTATGGAAGCAGAGGCAGCCAAGAAAGAAAATTCTCTGAATGCTATAACAATCAGCTTCGATCCATTTATTATGAACCATTATTTGGTGTATATTTTGCTCAGAGTTAGTCAGCTAATAAATATATCATATCTAGATATACGCTATATATTTCAAAATATTAATTTATAAGATAAACGTACTCTACGTTAAGTTTATTTAAATATTTTGAAACACATTTTTTTATTCGTATCTCCGTGGGCGTAACTAGGGAGGTCCCATGGGAGGCCCAGCTCCCCCTCCAGAAGACTACCCGCTCCAAAAAATTGACACAACATGGGGCTGGAAGGCCCCCCCCCCCGAGGATGGCTGGTCCCATGCCCCCCAGTCAAATTCCCTAGTTACGCCCATGCGTATCTCACAAATTTGTTTGATACTATCACTTACCTATGATTAAGTTTCAACAAGAGCCCACGGTGGAATTCGTTCAAATTTGCTGGTCCTCAGAGAAAATCTTTTACAATTTGCACTCCAGATAATTCGTACCAAACCGTCCACGTGACCATACGAATTATCGGGATTCCTCTGTTTCAAATTCCAACTACCTAGCTCTTTTCCTTCTTGAGATAATTTTTTTCACACACACAGACAATTTTGCGAGACCCACTTTTTGGATTCAAAGGACCTCAAAACGTGTATTTTCATTAAATTCTCGACATGCGATCACAATATAAGAAGATATTATACCATTATTAACAAAAGAGAGTAAAAATTTCACTAGAAAATATTTTATTTTTTTTTTTAATAAATCACTAATTGAAATCAAAAATTGTCTAATGGTTTTGATAGGTTATTTAGGTCTATCGAATAGTTAGCGTTTGTATAATTCAATAATTTCAAAAAGGGGAATGAAAACTTTTAATTTAATGAATTTTTTTCCCTCCGGATGAATGGTCAAATAAATGAAAATTCATCGCCACAAATTATCTATTCCACTTTTATGATATGATTAAATATTTATATTCATGATATGATTAAAATTGTTTTAGTCATTTCCCGGAAAAATAATCTATATTCATCATCAAAAAGTAAACGTAATTTTTTTAATGAATATATATTTTATAAAATAAATAAACTCTTGATGATAATGATGATGAATGTCATTAAGAGAGAGGAGAGTTTCGGTGAGTCATTTGCACATTTGCAAGCTAATTGGAGCCATAAAGAGCTGGCTGCTCGTTAATGGCTTGTGTCCCTCAGGGCGCCCGTATCGGCTGCCGCGGCGGTGCAACTGACCCGGTGCAGCCGCAGCCAGCCGCTGCCGCGCGCGACAGCTGCTGCATAGAGTCATCATCCCAATCCCACCAGGTGAACAAGAAAAAGAAGAAAACCAACCAGCTGGCTCTCTCTCTCTCTCTCTCTCTCTTTCATCTTTTTCTTATTTCTTTCTTCCTTTCACTTTTTGCGATTAATGTTTAATCAATGAAGATTTCTTCATTTATTATCTCATCGAAGTTTCGGGAGTTTTTAATTATAGACCACATTTTGTATTAATTATTACAACGTTTCGACTACTTATTCTGCTCGTTTTCAAGTACTTTGCATTTGCTCCGACTTAAGTGAAGTAACCTCAAAGCGACACCTACGTGAAGTTAACAACATTTTATATGCAATGAAGTTAGCAACATATACATTATTCCCATGAAGATAGACCATCTTCAAAGCAAGTGTTTACGTAAAAGCCATGATTGTTACAATAAGTTCTTTGAATTGGATTTTTTAATCAAAATGGTACAAAATATTAGGCCTATTATTAAATAAGTCCAATAATATAACCAAACCTTAATATCTAATTAACAGTTTTCTCATTCAACACAATTTTATTAAGCCTAAATCCATCTTTTTTGTTGATATTACTTGTATATTTGGATGTTTATTAATATCTATAGACAACCCTCGGGCTTGGTGTAGTTGGTAGCGTGCTGACCTTCTATACCAAGGGTCGCAGGTTCAGATCCCCGGCAGTTCGATGATTTTATTTTATTTGATTTGAATTCCAAATGGCTTAAATAAAAATGCCTGGGTATCGTCAAAGTCTTATAAAGTCTAAGACGCCTAAAAGACTGTGGGTGTTTGTGTCGAATGTGGATGGGACTTTTCTTTACCACCAATCATTTTCATCGTGGAGTATTTTGACATTGTCTAAATTTAGTCCAATTGTTAGAGCATGTTCCGCAATTAATTTAGATTTGTTTTATTCTGGAAGTTATATAAAAGAGAGCAGAAATGACATTACTCCCATCATCTTTCTTCGTTTGAGGCGACAAAGCCCAACAATACGCTCTTTGATAATTAATAGAAGTGGCAAGACGTTCTAACAATTTATCCTCCCACAAAAGAGCATTCTGTGAAACACTAAGGCATGATGTTGCGGAAGCTGGTATTAAAAATTAATAGGATAGGTTATGCTATATTTCCTCGTTCTGAAGTATTTATCTCCAAGACTATAGTCTTGGAGATACAACGGAAATATTTATATTATTAAACCTTAAATCTTATACATTTGAGTAGTTTCCGTCAGTCCGCACGTCTGGCTGTCTGTCCCCTCTCTTTGACCAACTTCCCGTTGGAATTTTGAAATGAAATTTTGCACTCCTATACCTACACGTAAGGACGTATAGAGTGTCAGAAATAAATACTCTGTTCCCCAAATCCCCAATTGGGGAGGCTCAAGATATTTCTGAAAATCCAGAATTCTTGAGGTTTATAAAATTGCTAAAAATCTCATAGGAAATATTGAATTTTTGCTCAAATTAAAGTCAATTGTAATAATCAAGAATTAAATCTCTCAAATGTAAAATAATATTTTTATTTTAGTCGGCTAATATTGATAGATATTTATGAAAACAAAATAATATTATGTCCTTGACCTATGGCTCAGAGGTAGAGCATTGGCTTCTGGTACTAAAGGTCAAGGGTTCGCATCCTGTCCCAGGCGTCAAAATTTATTTCAATTGGATTGGATACCAATCATAAATAGGGATGGCCCGCTGTGCTGTGCGACCAGTCAGTCACACCACCCCCCTCCCCTCAGGATCCGCCCTTGGCAGCTAGCAATTTTAAAATCTTTTAGTTCTGATCCAATTAAATCTTTTTCCAAAATTCGAATAGAATAGGAACAATGAGAAAGCTGAGCACAAATCCCATTTTATTGGGCATAAAATGATATAAAAAGCAGCGAGTTTTGTGTTTTTCGGGCCATTAGAGATGGATGGAGAGGAAGTGAAGCACCGGGGGGTCCCTCAAGAGAGGACAGACACATCTGCTCTTGTTGGTTGAGGTCTCCTGTTCCCCTAAACAGATCCTATCTCTTCAACACTCTTGATACAACTTGGAATATTCATTCACCCTGGCTGGTAACGTTCGTGGAAAATTATCACTTTCAGATGCTTGACTTGAAAATAATCTCTGTCAGTCTGTGTATGCAATAACAAGAAATGAAGCAAGTCTTAAATTTTATTTATATATCCTTCTCTCGAATCATTTTAATGATTGTTATTCCATGAGTGAATTGATTGATTTATTGCCGCTTGTTTATTTATATTTGTATTGACATTGCACAGCGGGTGTGTGTGTGTCCCTCTACTGTTTGTTGCACTTGCACTTGCACTTGCATCCAGTGCATCGATCCGCTTGATAGCACAGCGCGTTTTCCGGCTTTCCACTTTCTGGTTGCCGGGGAAAGATCCGCCTCCGGTGCATTGGATGCACCCACCGCCCTGCCCCCCGCCCCCTGGCTACCCTCCTCGTCCCTATTCTCTACTCTTGTTGATGAGCATTGCACACGCGCACCAACCAACCCCTTTAATATTTCACACCTTGCTTTAAAATTCTCTTTATTAAGAAGTGGGGCAGATGGAGAATGTTTATTGCTTGCCTCAGTTTTTAATAATAGACTAGATACAATTTTATTAAAAAAAAAAAAAAATCCCTAAAAATAAATTCATGTTTCGAGTTGCTCTGAGTCCTTGTAAGTTTTTCTAAAATTGATTATGAATTCAAATTCGATCTTTTTACTTCCCGGGAACAGCAGCCAGGCGAAAATAAAAAGATTTATATTTAGTTGCCGTTTCGAGTACTAGTCGCACTCACCTTCAGGGCAAGCAAAATTGTCAGAGTTTGGGGTGTCAGTCGTAAGGTTTTGATTGAAGAATAATTTGTTATTATTGTATATATTATCGATTTTAAGAATTATTAAGAACATGTATAAACATGAAATCAGTACCGCACAACCTGTACTAATCTTTGACACTTTTGATTGCCCTGAGGATGAGTGCGAAACGTCGGCAACAAAATATAAAGCTTTTTTTTTTATTTCGCCTCGCTGCTGTTCCGGGTAAGGCTTCCCGTCCTTTGTTAAATTAAATATCTACAGCCATTCAACTCAAAAAATTATCTCTTTATTTGTGTTTGCCCTTAAGATGACTGTGACGGACGATCGAAACGCCGGCTTTACGTAGTTTCTCACCTGAGAGGCCACCGGTCCAATTAAAACACCCAAATGCCATATTTAATTAAATTCTTAAATATTTTACGATCTTAAAAATTGCGAAATTGATTTTATTTAAAAGACGCCAGTCTGCGTCTAGAATCGATGTCTGGGACCCCAATCTGTTGAGTAATTTATGGCCTAATTCGGTGATCTTGATTTGACTGTCTCAGCTGTCTAAAAGGAAAATGAATTGCTGATCTCGAATCGAAATTTAGTCAAATCAAAAGGATTGGTTGGAGATTAAAGCTTTTTTTTTTTTTTTTTTTGTCTTGTGTGTATTTGTTTTTAATTGGATTTACTCGACGACGAAGCGTGGGACTCGGAAATGGGGCCATCAGGCATCAGCAGCGAGCAACCCCTTCGTTTTTTAGAGGGTTGCAGGGTGCATGCATTGAGTCATCGGTGCATTCGCCAGGCAACAGTTGTGGCTCTCTCTTCGAGTCTTTTGTTCGACACCGACACGTGCACTAGAAGGGGAATAAAATATTAGCTGCACAGGGTTCGATTCAAATCGATATGCCTTCATACGAATATATATTTACACTTTATTCTCATCTATTGTAGTTGGGATGGTAACGATGTTCTCACACGATTCTATTTCCATCAGAATACAAAGCCGTTTCGTTTTTAAATAAATTTAGATACTATTTAATATTAACGATCAATAAAATAGAAAATGTTCACTGATTAAAACTTAAATTGCTTAATAAATGAATGAACAATAAATAATTATGCCTTCAAATATGTTAATTTTCTATGTAGGCCTCTATCGATCGGTCGCGACTCAAATGGTAGTTTCGAAGTATTGAGAACGTATCAAAAAATTAATTTGATGGAAATACACGTTTTGAGGGACCCTAATTCCTACTCTCTAAAAAGGAATTAGTAAAAAACTACTAATTCATAGTGAATAGTCACTTTTTTAAGATGTGCAAAGTAGACCACCCGTAAATAGTGGATATCCACTTTTTCAATTAGTAAAAATTATTACTTACTAATTGAAAAAGTGAATTTTTAAAAAAATAATGACCAAAAAAAAAGAATCATTTAAGATATATGAAATAAGGTGCGATGACACCGGGACCTAACTTGTGTTTACTGACTGGAGTTCTAGCCGAACCCACTTAAACTTGACTTACTCTTACTTCTCTGTTATTTGGTATATAAGTATGTCGCTGGTGTTAACAATGTTTTTTACTTGAATGTTACTATTTTCCTTCCCAGCAATTTATTTCTAAATTAACTTAATAAAACTAATTATCGTTATATCAAGAAATATATTTACTAAATTTTAAGTAAAAATATTTCTTTCTATTCTATTGACTATTTAAAAAATAATATTTTATTAATTTAAAAAAATTTGGAATCTATTTGTTTTGACTTAACATATATTTCCTGCAATTTTTAACAAAAAATACAAGTTATCTCAATATTATTATTTATTTGTATTATTATTACTTAAATAAAGCCTTATATTGCCAAAAATGTCTTTATTAAGGAACCGATCAAACAGCTGATGGTCGGCCATGTTGGCTTCTCAGACAGCGGGAATTGAATGAACTACTTTTTGATTTAGTAAAAAATAACTAATCTAAAAGTAACCTATAAACTTACTAAATATATTAGTAGATTCTACTCAAAATGACTAAATTTGATGTAATTTTCTTACCTACTATTTGAATAAGTAAAAATTCTACTAATTCGTTTTAAGAGAGTAAAGAAAGACCTTCCACAAAGTTGACATTTAATATTTAGGCTATAAACCCTCATTTAAAGGAAATATAGGAGAAACCGTTGCCATGGTAACAAAATTTAAATATTGATAACAAATTATAATAAAGGCAATTAGTAGCAAAATCTTTAACTTTATCAGAATCTTCAATATATAATATATAATAGCGGACTGTTCGTCAGTCCGTCTGTTTCACGCTGTTTGACCCGAAATTCTCAAAAGGGGAAGCGCAAAAATTCAGAATTTGCCCATTAGAAAGCATTGAGTTTTGTCAAGCTCTTTGAAAAATTAAAGCTAATTAATTTTAATAATTAAATCTCTCAAATGAAAAATAATTAAAAATTGTTATACATGTATAATTTAATTTTTAATTTTTTTTTCCTAAGTGAACGGGATTGGATCAAGACAGACAGACGGACAGACACTCCGCCACTATATACTGTATATAGATTGAGATAAAGAGTAAAAGGAGATAAGGGATAGAGGAGATAAAGGATTTTTTTAATAAGTGATTAAGAAAAGGCGAGAGTCCGCAGCAGGCGGACCCGAACCAGCTGAAGGGCTGGCGCCAGGAGGGCGAATAAGAGAAAGTTTCTTTGAATACGTTAGCCAAATTCATTAAAATTAAAAGCTACGCACATTAAGATTTTTTTTCTGGAGGGGGGCTTAATTTTTCACGATAATAATACTTCCTCTTACTATAGTACGGTATGATTTATTTATATATAATTAGAATGAACGTCTTAAATAAATTACGCCAATAATTTTTAAGAAGTGAAGAAAGAAAGAAATAATTTATCTTTTTTGTTAAATGAATGCAAAACTCGTTTCCAAGTTATCTCGCCAAGAATATTTATTTACCTTTGAGGATATTTTTATATTCAAAACCACTCGAGTGAGAATTGGCTGGTGTATACTTGCAGGTTCCACTTAAATTCCATAAACCGCATCTGAAATGGAATGCCAATAATTCGTTTTGACGTAAATAACGGCATATGATTCATTCTTTTGAAATTCAATATCATCCACCCTCTTCTTTTCTCCCTTCCAATATCAATAGATAGATGATAAATTTCCACTTGAGGGCGGTGGGTCTTTTAAAAAGATATCTATTAGAATTTTCAGCAATTATTTAAATAATAAATGGCGGATGTGCAGATCAAATGAAGGGATTAGCAGAGGCAGTCAAATAATATCGATGATCCGGAAACGTTCCTTCTTCAGGCCTTTAATTAATAGAATAGATGCTCAGAGCTGGTCAAAAAAATCAAGGGCATGATTTTGCGGTACTAGCTAATAGGAGGCACCCCCCCCCCCTCCATTTATTTAAATTGAACAGGGTGGGGGAAGGTGGCATGCATTATTGGAGTATTTCGAACTATCCATAAGCCATTGCAACTTAAGACTAGAGATTGAGGCCAATCCGGACAGACAGACAGACAGACGACTTCCGGGGTCTGCGGTGTATGGAAACTTCTTTTAAAATTAGGCACTGAAATCTGCGTTTTTAGCTAACCTTAGACGTGAAAAATACAGAAAAAAAATGAATTTGGATGGAAGTTATCAAACTTGGCTTGATTCGTAAGCTTTTTAAATTAAAAAATAAGTATCTACAGTATATAATTCACTATATATATATATAATTCACTAATGTCCGTCTGTCTGTCCGTCTGTCACGCTCTATTTAGGCAACTTCCCGTTGGAATTTTGAAATGAAATATTTTATGCATAAAGAGGACCTTCTCGGGATTACAGGAAAATTATTTTCATCCCGAAATTCCCATAACTTTTTGAGTTATTAATTTTTAAAGTTACGATTTCTCCCATAGGAAATGTATAGAGAAATATTTATGTATTCTTTTCATTTATGTATTCTATGAATGTAAACAAATCCTCAAGCAGGCACTGAATTGGAATGGAATAATAATTTTCTTTTTATAATTGGACCCTGTTATGCAATGGTGTGTCAAAGACCAAAAAATTCAAAATTGAGTTAAGCACGGAATATTGTTTCAAATGCTTTAATTAATAGTATTTTTTATGAAATATGTCCTAAAAAAATTTATATTTAATGTTACTTGCACAATTGACAAGAAAAATTATATATAATCCAATGTAAACAAAAAACTTTATTGTTGATTTTCTCAAAACTCGATGTTTGGTCTTTGACACACCATTGCATAACAGGGTCCTTTTAAGAAGAAAAGGCGAAAGGCGTAGAGGTTAGCGTGCTAACCTCGTATACCAAATGTCGCTGGTTCGGATCCCAGGCAGTTTAGGAGGAGGATATTTAAAAAAAAAAATTTGTTTTTGTATATCTCGCTATTCAGCTTCATATCCATGTCTCGATTCCAAAATTCTTGAGCTTTTTTCTTGATTTATCCAATGAAAAAGTGGTTCTATCCAATGAGAGGACAACAAAGGCGCTATTATACTGTATGTGACAAGTTCGAGTGAGTCGAGAGTCGGAGACAAAAAGAAAAGTTTTATGACCAAGATTTACGTCTACAAGATCTGTCTCAGATGATTTCATTAAAAATGAGTCTGACCCAGAAAGTTCAGTTTGATTTTAAAATATTTCTACAGAGGGTCCTTTTGGGCCAAACTGTTTAAAAAAAAAAGCACCAGATTCAAATATTTGTATAAAATTATTTTTTGAGATTTCCAAAAATTGGAAGAAATCAGGGAAAGGCAATGAAGAGTATCTGATAATTCCTAAACATTGTTTGTTGTTAGAAACAACGAAGCTGCGATGCTGGGTCATGAGGACAGGTCATTAATGACTAATTAAGGGAGCCAGCCAGGCAAGGGAATAATAAAATCCTCAGATGAAAAAAAGAAACTTTTACGATTTTTATTATTTATGAATACATAAAGGAAAGATCTTAAATTTTTTTTTTTTTTGTCAACAGATGTTTTTATTATAATTTTGATTAACGGAAAAAAATACATATAATCCAGAAAAAAAAGTGAGTTTATGTGTAATAAAAAGGAATTTATTTTTAATTTAAACTCACAGATAATCGTAAAATATTCTCTCCCTACCCTTAAAAATAATTTCCCCTCTGAGGGGGGATTTGAATTGTTGATATATGATAAGTCTATTTAGGGATGGCTCGTTTCCAAATCCTGGGATCGATTCCCGTCAAGAGCAGCGTTTCCTCCCGCCCACCGCGTTTTCTTCTTTCTTCTCTTCGCCTACACCAGCGAGCATTTAGATTTATTCATTCCTACACAAACTAACTCTATTATCTCACGCCTTCTCTTCTATTTCATTCATCTAAAAATAAACCCACCCTTTAACTTATTATTATTCCATTTTTAATCCATAAATCAAAACCCCGTTAAAAATAGATCTTTTTGTTTATTTTTATAGAAAAAAAAAAGAGTTAAGATATCACTCTATTTTGAAATAATTTTACAATTATAAATAGATTTTATCCTTGAAAAAACTTGATTAAGATTAAGAAACGTGCTAATTACTTTTTGTACGATTTTGTTCAAAATCTTATTTTCGCGACTCAGGGGGGGGTGCCTAACTTTAATATAAAATTTCAATCCCTTAGCTCATTTTCTTCATGCTTAAAAATGTTCACACACACACACACACAAATTAAAATCACCATTAAACTGTTAATTATGTAAAACCAAAAATGAAGTTTGGTACAATGTTAAGACCTAAGTGTCACCAA
The DNA here is from genome assembly GCA_023213315.1 of Euborellia annulipes. Lineage (NCBI taxonomy): Eukaryota > Metazoa > Arthropoda > Insecta > Dermaptera > Anisolabididae > Euborellia > Euborellia annulipes. The sequence continues at coordinate 97,403 of JAKCPI010003581.1, forward strand.
TATTTTCTCCAAATTTGGAACAAATCGGAAATGGAGTCTAAAATGTTTTTTCCTAAAATGTCGATTTTTTTTTTTACTCCGCCGACATTCAAATATCCAATTATTTAAACGCATTTTTCTAAAATATGGGTCACTCGAATTCCAAAAATTAAGCCACATTTTTCAGTTATCTTCTTTAAATAAGTCAATTTAAGGCGCGCATCTCGAGGTGCAGATTTTGAGAGGTTGCGGCCGCAATTTTGCAGCTATCGAGCTCAAATTTTTTTTTAAATTAAATATCTTCAACTTATAAAAGCCCCCACTCTTCCCGCCTAGAGTTACCAGCTTCTGAATCGGCTATTAACTGTTTTTCAAGACGCGCACCTTAAAATTAAATCTGTTTTAAGAGATAATTTTGAAATAATTCAAAATGGTGTTTTTTTAAAACCTTGATATTATGATGGGTCCACTGGTGTGGTGTAGCGGCAAAATTTTCAGTGTGGGAACGCTAAATACATGACTTACTAATGGAGGTGTGGGGGGGTGCTTCCGGGGCCCCCCTCGGGAAAATTTTAGAAAAATTGAATAGTGAAAGGACGACTATAAACTACTCATATCTTAAATGATTACCTTAATTAAGTCTTAAGTATAGAATTCGAATATTGAAATTCGGGTTGGTACCGTGCATGGGTGCTGATGCCGCGGGCTTGCCCGTTTTAAAATCTAAATATGAAGCACTCACTAAAGTTTGTAAACTATTATTTTATTTACTCTCGTAAATAATTCTAATTTTATTTGTTATTATTATTATTTTTTTTAATGAGCGAAACCAGTGTGAGAACACCGTTCCCACGCGTTCCCACTCCACTACACCCCTAGATGGGTCGTTTTGACATGGAATGACCCATATTCATTTTCATCTTGCGACATCCATAGAATAACTTTGGCTGGTATAAAAGTAGTTCGTCCGCCGTGAAAGCGGAAAGTTTTGGTTCGAGTCCAGGGAGTACGATTTGCTACAATCCAGGGGGGTTTATAGAAATTTTTTTGGGGGGCGGAATTAAAAAATTTTTTTTTTAAAAAATTTTTTTTTAAAAAAAAATTTTTTTTTTACACTTTTTTTTTTTTTTTTTTTTTTTTTTTTTTCTTAGTTTCTTTCTTTTTAAAGTGGTGGGGGGGGGGGTGTTTTTTCTTTTATTTTATTATTTTTTGAGTTTTGGGGGGGGGGGGGGGGGGCCCCCCCCCCCCCCCCCCCCCCCCACAATCAAAACGCTAACTTGTCTCGCAAATTTTCCTTATCTTATCGATATATATCGACTGACTAATTTACAATCTATAGGGCGTTGTTAAAAAAAAAAAACTCCAACATTTGTTAATTAAGGATAATAATAAAAAAAAAATCGTTATTTTTTTTGCATACAGATAGAACCGCAAGGTGAATAAATATATTATTTAAGCGAAATTTATCGGTCGTTACATTTCGTAGATTGGTTGTAATTCGATGGCAGCTGTCAAAAAAGCCACAAGCAACAACAACAACAACAACACCTGGACATGGGAAAGAAGTAAAACCGTCCTATGGGAAGAAAGGATAAAAAGAGAGAGAGAGAGAGAGAGAGAGAGAGAGAGCTAAAAGCACCGGACAAATCCTCAACTGTAATAAAACGAATGAATAAATTATCCCCTCAAGGCCGCCTCTTGACATTTCTTTCTATTCATAAGCCTAAACAATACAAATTAATATTGATATTATATTTATTAATATACTGTATTTCAATAGAACGGATATTATTTAATATTTCTCTATTCTTTTTATTATTTCCTTAATCAATAATTGATTTTATTTATTTATTCTTACATGTGATATTTATTATTTTAGCATACAAATTTTGTCAGTTAATGAATTTTACTTAGAACAAAGGAACTTGCTCAGGGGCCCATATCTTGTGGGTACGTGGATGGCGACCACGAGCTACCCGAGCTGGGACTGGCAGTCCTTCTATTCTTTATATGTCTGTCCCTTCCTTCTATATTTTCAACAGGCGTCAGACCGTGCGACGGGCCGGCCTGTTCTATTTCTTCCGGTCACAAAAAACCCATTTCCTCGCCCCCACACCGCGGGAATAATAAAGGCAAAGAAAGAAGAAGACTTAGAACAAAGGAACAAAAATAGGCGTTCCAAGAAGTGGTTTTGGTGCCGGGGAATTTGTAGCTATCCCTGAGTATATGGCAGTAGCGTATCCAGGTGGGTGCGAGGGGGGGCGCACGCCCCTCCCCGCCCCAGGCGCATTAGACTTCTGGCGCCCATTCATTCATTCAATTCGGTTAATTATTAACAAAATTATAAACAAAATAGTTATCAAAGTCAGGATTCAGCTCTAAGCTCAAGAAAAGTTCCAACTTCTCAACAAAACACCTTACATCTTTCTCATAAAATCTTATATCTTTGATTAACTGTTTTGTCCATAATTTCGATAATTAATCGATTTGAATGAATGAATGATTTTTAGCAAGTTAAACAACTAGAGAATATAGAAAATATACGTTTTTGCATTCAAGGTAAAAAATTTTTAGGCGTGTGCAAAGTTTAAACTGAATTTTCTGTCGATTTTTAAGGGTCGAGAAATAACTGCTATTTTACGTTTTTTTGTATTCAGGTATGGCAAAAAATTTTTAGTGGTGAGTAAGCTAAATTTCTAAACCTCTAGCCGTGTATTGCACCACTAAACCACCCCCAATTGGGCTGAAATTTAATATTTCTCATGTTATTTAATATTTTTATAGAATAAAAAATAGAGCACGTTTTCTATTAAAATTGCATTTTCTCTATATCTCTAAATAGAGCCAAATATCCAAAATCAGCTCTTATTTCAATGCACAAAACAAAAAAAAGAAGGAAGAAAGAAAAGAGCGATTGCAGCTAAGTTTAATAATCGCTTCAAGCCGACGTTTCGGTCAGATTTACGACCATCATCAGGGCTGAAGCCTGTCAACAAAATGTCGAATGGGGAATTTTGTTGACACGCTTCAGTTCTGATGATGGTCGTAAATCTGGCCGAAACGTCGGCTTGAAGTGATTATTAAACGAAATAAACCTAGCTGCAATCGCTCTTTTCTTTCTTCCTTACTACAAGATCTACTCAGCTATCCACCTCACTCTAAAAAAAGAAGTTTTTTTGTTGGCCTGTGTTATAATTTGATTACCCCCTCCGTTGTTTGCAAGGGTTTTTCAAAAGATTTCTTATAGGCCAACCTTTCGCCTGAATATCTCGATAACGAGCTTTTTTTTTAATAGCTGTGCAATCTGAGACCAAGAAATGACCGATCGTTTAAGACAAGAAGACACGAACGAACGACATCAGGCTACCAGATCAGCAGCAATTAACCCTCACGCACGCACGCACGCACGCACGCACGCACTACAAAGTTAACGCATCATATCTAAACACACTACTACACTTGTAAATTAATTAATCGGCCCCCTCCCTTCATTTAATCAGAAGACTAACCCTTCAACTAATTAATTCCCCATCAAATAATTTAACATGTTTGTAATTCTATTCCGGGGTAATAAAAAAATAAAAACATTTTTTTTTTTTTTTTTTTAATAATCCTCTTATGAGCTGAGAGATTTTCTCTTTGTTGATTATACTAATTTATGATTTAATTTTAGGAAATGGTTTTTCTCTAGTAGTTTTACATTAATTCATTTAAAATATTTAGGATTTAACGACCCGTGAAAAATAGTTATTTAAATAAATCACTCACCTGTCTGTCTTTCCTCTCTCGAGCAACCCCCCCCCCCCCCACTTGCCTATGGAATTCTTTTTTCCTGTTTAAATTTAATATTTAGGCCTATATGTTTATTTTATTAATTGTGATGTAATTTAATATTTAATTCCCACTCTACACCTTGTTTCTTAATCATCGCCCTCTGGGCCAAAAAAAATTTATTGTTTGTACATAAGTTTTAAGGGATTGACAAAAAGAGCAAAGATTCCCCGAGGCCACCCAACCGAGGTTTCACCACACTTGACTCTGCTTGACTGGAACGATCTACGATCTGTTGGCTTTAATCAGTTAAACATCAATGTTATGAATGGATCCTCGCTTTAACCACAACGTTGAACAAAATCGAAATCAGAGAATTTTACAATTAATAAGATTGTTGCTTGATTGCCGAGATTACTTCTCGAAGAATAAGCAAGTGTAAGTAAGGCCTTTATAGAAATAAAAAAATATTTTACTGTTTTTTCTTTTAATGAAATTCTTAATTTTGGCTGACCATATAGCGCTGTATTATGGGCGCAACTAGGGGGGTCCAGGGGGACGCCCCCCCCAGAAGGATTCCCGCCCCAAGACAATGAGGCCTTCCAGGCCCCCGATAAATGGCTAGTCTCATGCCCCCTCCCCAGCCAAATTCCCTAGTACGCCCATGTGTTATGGTTTCGGTTAAAGATTTTAACCATTTTCAAGGCCTAAAGTATGTAACTGATTTTTGTCACCAACTTTTTGGCCTTGAAAATGGTTAAAATCTTTAACCGAAACCATAATACAGGTCGGGCAAAATTAAGAATTGCATTAAAAGAAAATAACAGCAAAACAATTTTTTCTTTCTATAAATGCCTTACACCTGCTTATTCTTCGAGAAGTAGTCTCAGCAATCAAACAACAGTCATAATTATTATAGTTATTGTATCAAGCCAGCCAGCCAGCTATCTGCTTTTGTCTGATCGTCCGTTTTCATTCTATCTAGTGTCTCTTTGAAATTTCGAAATAAAAACGAGAGTTTTTCTTCCTGTTCGACGAGATCAAACAAAAAAATTCCCAAAGTCAAAGGGTTGTATCAATATGGGCCTATAATTGTGATGCAGAAAGTAAAAAGGGACCTCTTGTCGGCAATTTCACAAATTGAGTTAATGATATTTAATTGTAGAAGATAATTTCCTGAACATATTAAGACCAAAACCACTATGATATCTCAAAACTAAAAAAGTTGCAGCCTTTCAAAGTTTAAAAAAAACGGGCATTTGAGGAAAAGGCATTTAAAAGACAATGAAAAACTATTTAATGTTATTATTTTGTAATATTTTCCAGATTCTCATCCCTAAAATTACCGAATAAACCTATATAGAAAATATTTATTTTTATTTTGAAATTCCTATCAGGATCCCCGTTTATTTGCCCGAGGTGCTTTCGTGCACGAAGACACACACACCTCAAACCCAACCGGCCTCTGGCCGTAGCCATCTACCGGCACCCCGTGAAGTTACATCATTTCCTATCTCTAACTCCTCTTCCTACTTTCGTCTCTAGCTAGTGAACTAATCCTTATTTCTGGTTCCAACCGGCTCCTTATATCCAACCTCTTCTATGCTCTGGAGGATGTCCTAGTTTGAGGAGGGACTCCCTCAGCACCGGCGTGTAGCCTACTCCTTTCGAAGAATGCATCACTGAGAGGGAACCTTCTTTACGTCCCTTCCACAGGACGGGATGTCACAGCAACTCCCTCTCCTCGTAGAGTTGCCTGAGGGCTATTGTGGTAAGATCCTATATTCCAATCCAGGGCTTGCTTGAGGATTTGTTTACATTAAATAAATATTTTTATTTAATGAAAAATCCCGCACGCCAAGGATTTGAACAGGGATCTTCTTTGCAGAAGCTGACACCCTAGCTCACTACACCAGCGAGCCCTCTATAGAAAATATTGAAGCATCGTAATTCAATCGAAACCTAATTCGACTAAAATGCCCGTACCAATAATCTTACTTCGCCGCCAGGGGGAAGAGGTCCCGCATCACGATTTAAAATCCAAAGTCCAGCAAATATCAAAAACACTCTAACCAGAAAGTTTTTTTTCCCACCAGTGTTCTAGCCATAACAAAAAGAAGAAAGAATTGGCCATAGCCTATACATTTTCTATTTCTATTTGTTTATTTTTAGGTAAAAATAAAACCGTTTTCTTTCACTGACCTCATGCGTCCTTGATCAAGAATGTAAACACCGTCACAGAGAACTATTTCTCAAGCGAAACTTATCGGGAACAAAAACAGGCCTACAAATAACATACAAGAGACTACCTATAAAAAAAAAAAAAATCGAAGACAAAAACATTTTTTTGGAATTGTGAACAAAAATAAATGGTTTGTTCAAAAGGAAAAGAAAACATCTTTTGATTTCAAAGGATGTATAATACAAAAAAAAACAAAAAGAAGCATAGAAGAGGGTTTATTTTATGTTTTTGTTTAAGCAAAAGTTGGATGGTTTAGCAACGTTAATTAACAAAACCACTCTAACCACATTTGGCTTAATAATAATCATATTCTAGCCTTGGGAACCGATGCATTCACTAACAAAGCATATTATTTATTTAGAAAACATGCTTTAAAGTTCGCTCTATTGATTTAATAAACAAATAATACAAAGAAAACAATTGAAGGGATCGACCAGTGCAACAGAGTGCTAATCAACTGACAATGAGATAGGAATAGTGCCAAATCTTTCATAATAATTTGTCATGACTGGTCACCTTACGCCTTTTGTCCGTTTTAAATAAATAAATAAATAAATTTCATGCATAATTAGAACTAATCTTTTGCAATATATTTACAAAAAAAAAAAAAATATTATTTTTTTCTTAAATACACCTGTCTTCAAATGGTCTCATTTCTTCCTATGGTTCAAAAAGTCGCTGTTCGTTTCTCCACCGATTTTTTGTTATTAATTGCATTTCTTTATATAGCTTAGTTGAACCTGGGATTAAAGAGTTACAGTTAACTGGTTTAATCTCTAAAATCTTGACCTAGTCCTGAGCCATTTTTTATGCGAACTGCCGACCTATTTTTAACAATATTTTCTCGCCCACCATTTAAAAAACTGTTCTGCCCATGTTCTGGCTAGTTTGTCCTGCCAATATTCTGTTCAACAGAAATCGATTTCTGGAATTGAAATCTTCTGAAGACCACTTTACTCTTGTATTTCATAGGGAAGATAGGAGAAATGGTTGCCATGGTAACAAAATATAAATATTTTCCCATACTTATAAATTTTACATCTGAATTCATATGTTCCGTACTGTCGGGAACTAAATATATGTCGACACAAAAAATCTGGTGTGACAAGCACAGAACACAACTTTCGATTACCGAAGGTAAGACAAAGTTGTGTGCTGTGCGCCAGTCACACCAGATTTTTTCTACTAGGATTATATTGTTATTAAAAAAATTCTTCATTTTATGAAAACTTTCGATTTATACGTAGGAAGAGAGGATGGCAGCCAAACAGTAGAGCCTCTATCAAATGAAAATCTCAATCTAAGATGTTTCGGCTTTGAAACTTTTTTTTTTTTTTAAATAAAATAGAACATTTCACCACAAAGCGTGGTGGCTCGAAAAAAGACCATCATGCAGTAGTGATTCATTCGTCTGGTTGGTCGCCAGGATGCTAGTAATGATAATGATGAGACGTCGACGAACCTCGAAACTTGCGAGATCAGCACGTCTCGAAGCAAAGCCGCTGGTTAAGGTTGGGTCCTCAGCACAGGAATAGATTAAACTCTTGGAAGCTTCGGGAATCCGCACAGAGTGCCGAATCGCCCGAGAATATCCAAGAATGTTCACCTAGGATGGCAGACCAATCAAGAGCCGAATCAGGTATAAATTCGGTTACAATCACAACTAGCAATTTGAACATTCCAAAATGTAGATCGTCAGATTATAAGTAGTTTTGAGATTCTATTCGAACTTGTACGTGATTAAGACCACTGAATGAGTGGTCGAAACGTTATTTTATATACAAACCACAGTTTAATCAAAACAAAAATTGTTATTTTATGAAACTTTGGTTATTTAGGAGTTATCTTAATTCATGGCTTAATTTTTCATTCAGCTAAAAAAGAATAATTTGCATTATTTTCCATCTATTTGTAAATATTTTGGCTTCACTGAGATGAAATCATCTTCAGTACAAGCGACGGGTGTTCTGCAAATAAACACACATTTCTGCTATAATAGAATTCACAATGAACAGAAATTTGACTCTCGACAAACTGTGATCAAGAACAATTACTACTTTGTCCCTAAAATAAATATAAGCCTATAAGGACGAATAATTTTCGTCTCCTACGGTATAGGCTTTCCTTTCTTTGCTGCCTCTGTACTTGCTCTTTCCCAACTTCTAACATCAACAGCAACTTCTCTCTTGATTATATTTATTTAAATTTATTATAACGAACATCGTCCAAATCGATAATTAATTTTAAAATAAACAAAACGCTTTGATAAAATAAACTCTTGAACTTTGCCTTTTAAAGATCCTTTAGTCTGTTTTGATTTGAACTTTTCTTATCTTTTATCGTTCAGACCTAATTCTTCCTTCATAGGGAATTTTATTTTTTCGTTGAATTTTTCATTAAATATTTGCTATATTTTTTTAAATAGCAAAACTAGGTCAGTATAATCAGCACAAAATGTGGAAGGTCCTTCGTTGTCTTTTTTCTGATAAATGTAATTCAACCTTCAAAAGGAGAATAATAAAAAAAAAATTGCAATCTAAAGATAGGAGAGCGATATTCACTCAAATAGTGTAGATTAGGTGGGGATAGGAGGAGTTAGAGACGGAAAATAAAGTAACATTGGAGAAATTCTGAAATTCTTTTCTAAAACATCCCTGACACAATGTTAATCTGTAATAACATCATTGTTATTTGAACCGGGATCCCATGACTGAAAAACCTCCTTTGAGAGATGCACAACTTGGATGGCGATGGAGATGGAGAGGAGAGGAGAGAGGACTTTCGATTTGGGGGTGGGGCAGGTGGAAGGTGGAGCTCGCAGCTGTTCCGTTGAGTTGCCCCCGTGATTGTCCGTCCCGGGCAGATGGCCACCTGCAGGTGCCTCGGCACCCACCTGTTTCGCCCCCCCCCCCCGCGCCTCTCCCACCCTAAAATCGCCGAAATGGCATAAATTATAACTAGGCCAATGTGCTTAATAAATTCTAGATAATCATCAGAATAAACAAAGATAATTTCTTTGACGCTTTGAAACAAATTTCTTTTGACCTATCTGCATTAATAATCTAAACAAAAAATTAAATTAAGACTTGTTTGTTTCCACTAATTCAATTACTGATAATTGCAACAATGTTTTTTGTTTACATACAAGTTGCGATTTATCGATTGCTCCCGGCGCGGCGTACGATGAGCAGAGCAAGAGTGCTTGGCCTCCCCCATCCGAGATTCAGCAATTCTTGCTCTTACTTATTTACTCTGTTCTTTCCTTTGTTTTTATTCAAATTTGCTATCCTGGTTGATTTCCTTAGCAACGACTTTGATCGGGTCAAGCTCTTAGTAATATGCGCACCTCTAGGGATGGGGGAAGCCTGAGGCAGGCCCTTCTCTCTAATTTTTGCAAGTGTCTTTCAAATATTGATTAAATCATTTTTAAATCATATCACTTTCTTTTACCTTTATAGGCCTATACAGTTAAAATATAGCTATAGAAAGTATTTAATTCTTGTCAAAAATCGTCTGTCGAGATTTTGATGGAAATACATGTTTTGAGGTTCCCTGAAATCAAAAAAGTTGGTCCCGGAAAATGGTCTGTCTGTGTGTCGGTGAACGAAATATCTCAAAAACGAAAAGAGCTAGGAGATTGAAATTTCATATTTAAGTTAAGTTCCACTCTGAGATATAACATGAAGCTTTTGAACAAAATCGGCTACAGAGTACTAGTACTTTACTGATGTACTTTTTTCAGTTTTTTTTTTCTCTCTCGATTTTCGATTAAAATTCAAAAATCAATTATTTTTTAGGTGCTCTTTAAAATGGATTTTCTCATTTTGCTCTCTCTGTTTGAAGACCATTTTACTTTAAATGAACAAGTACAAAACAATACTTTCCCTGACCGAAGGAGCGATTCACACCAAATAATAAATATCTTGAAAGATATAACCTAGTGTATTATTTAATTTTAAATTATATCCACTTAAAAAAAAATTTAATCTCGTTTTTCTTAAAATATTTTCTAATTATTATAATAAAGCTCTACAAAATTGGATATAATTAAAATAAATATTATCGCGTTTTGGCATATTTTTTTTTGTGAGATAATCTTGTATTTGTCTTAATGTCTTTGTGTTAATTGCAATCCAGGAAACTCGATGACATTTGCTTGCCTCTTCTCCAGCCCTCTAATTACATTAAAATATTAAAATTCCTTTATTAAAATTTGACGCATCTGAGACAAACTTGACATAACGGAATAAAATATAAAAAAAAAATCTGGTGTGACTGGCGCACAGCACACAACTTTCTCTTACCTTCGGTAATCGAAAGTTGTGTTCTGTGCTTGTCACACCAGATTTTTTGTGTCGACATATATTTAGTTCCCGACAGTACGGAACATTTGAATTCAGATGTAAAATTTATAAGTATGGGAAAATATTTATATTTTGTTACCATGACAACCATTTATCCAATCTTCCCTATGAAATACAAGAGTAAAGTGGTCTTCAGAAGATTTCAATTGCAAAATGAGAATATACATTTTAAAGAACATCTAAAAAATAATTGATTTTTGAATTTAAAAAAAAATCGTTGGAGCAAATTTTGAGAAAATCGAAAAAAACTGAAAAAGTACATCAGTAAAGTACTAGTACTCTTTGGCCGATTTTGATTAAAAGCTTATTTTTCCGGTCCCGGAGGATGTTTAACTTGAATATAAAATTTCAACCTCATAGTTCAATTCCTTCATGCTTAAAATTGAACACACACACACCCACCCACAGACACACAGACAGACAGACCATGTCGCGAAAACCACTTTTTTGGATTTAGGGGACCTCAAAACGTGAAGATCCATCAAAATCTCGACATCGAATTTTTGACATGAATCCAAGTTTCTCTCTCTATATATATATTACATATATACATAGGTAAGAGAAAGTAAAAATGTACTATGATTAATCAGACCGGCTATTTTTGAACCCACGTTGTCTAGTTCCTACATAAAAAAAATTTCATTTTTTTTTAACATTTTCTTCTCTAATAGTTTTATAAATTGAATCCTTCAGCCGAAATTTTGCCGAAATTGATAACAAACAGGAGTGATAAATTTGAATTATCATAAGACTAATAATTTATATAAATTTATTAGTACGAAATGGTTGTTAGGCAATGAGGAAATGACCTTGCGTCGATAAAGCGAATGCCTGGCCTGTCTGCCAGGGAAAAAGGGAACAAGGACGAACAAAACTATTTCCAGCATGCGACGCGTTTCATCTTCCAGGGAAAACTCAATTTTATAATCAAAAATCTTCAATTCAAAGCAAACAAAATTCAAAGTTTTTCTAACTATTTTATTGTTTACTTCAATTCTGACAGCTCCCTACGAACTGAATTACATAAATATCTTTTAGCTGGCATCACATATGAAAATATAAACTAATTCAATTCTATTGCATTATTCAGTATTTCCTTTCGCAGTGCTGAGTCCTTGATCTCTGCATCTCTATTCAACAGGAATCCTTGAAATCAGCTATATTTAGCTGGCTAAGCTCCGTGCTTAACACAACTTAACAAACTCTTGGCACTAAAGCAATTATAAAATGAAAAAGACAAAGAAACATCAATTCTTGACGAAATTCAGCTCTGCTATGCATGTCATTCGATTTAAAATTTTTAAAGGGATTAAAATTAACGTTGCTTGTTAAGATGATCTACGAAAAGTCTGTCAATAGTCCACGGAACACATACTCAGATGTGCGTTTTGGGTATGACTTGTTTTTAAATTGAAATTGCTGCAGCTTCTGACTTGTTTTGTTTATATTTAGAAATTATTCTTGTTATAGTCCGAAAACTAGTTGATTTATTCCTCTGAAATGTTGAGATACGGAATGTTGTTCTAAAATAACAATTTGAGAAGTCAACATTTTTGTAGAGATTTAGGGCCTGCTGCAATAAAACTAAAATTTAGGGGACGGCAAAGAGAAACGAAATTGAAAACTAACCATAAGACAGAAAAATAGGACGAGTAGAAAATATTCAATTGTGTTCCCTGAACTTTCTACACTAGTTCAGGTCTATTCTTTAAGCAAAAACGTTAACTTTTAACATCTGAAATCAGCGTTAATTCATTTTAACGCCTCCTTAACCTCAAATTGCTATTCTGTAAGCAAAAACATTGTATCGCCAAAGCTTTAACATTTTGTCACTATTAATGTAACGCCGTATTTAATGCATAAAAATAGCGTATTTAACCTAAAAAGTAAAGTTATGATTTTGATAGCTTTGAGATAAAAGCAACGTCGCTGTTAAAACTTTGTTTAGAGAATAGCATTCTTTAACGCTAATGTGTCAGATAGGCCTACTATAGATTGAAAATAACAAATTAAGTTAGTAATGGGCATGCGCGAGTCGTTATCGAGGGGTGTAAAAACTCAAACAAGCAGCAGCTATCTTCATATGGATCGTTAACACTTGGTGCTAAAAAGTAAAATGTTAACTTCGCTGTTAAAACTTTGTTTAGAGAATATTATTTTTTAACGCTTGTTTTATTACTTTACTTTTTAACAGCCAATTCATGATGTTAAATTTTAACGTCTGTTTTTAAAGAATAGACCTTTGGTGGTGGTTTTTATTTTTTTTTTAATGACTAGCTGCTGTGGTAACGAATTTTCTCTAAAAAGGCTCCTAGAGAGAGAGCTAGATTGCGAATTTGTATTGGGCTTTTAATTTGCTATTTAGTATTTTTCTTTGACTTTGCACATTTTGAATGCCCCTGAGTCCAAAAAATGGTCAATGAATGTGTTTTAACAAGTACTACTGTATTACTACTTGAAATTTTACATTTAACCAAGGTACCCCTCGGGCACAAAAAACTAAGCTTATGAATCAAATCGGCCAAAGAGTAACAAAAAATTTGGTGTGAAAAGAAATAACAAAACTTTCAATTACCGAAGGAAAGAGAAAGTTGTGTGATGTACGGCCAGTTATACCAAATTTTTAAAATTTGCATTGTACAAATATTTTTAAAAATTGAAAAGTTTCTATCTTTGTTTTTGGATTCATTTTTTTTTTTTTATTTGCTCCTTTTAGACAAAGGCCATAGGGCTGCATAGTAAGTTAAAAAAAAAAATAAATTAAAAGCTTTTAGAAACTATATTGACTTTTCCACCAACAATGGAAATACTCTATGTAAATATGAAGAAGTGAATAATATAAAAAGTTAAGTTATAGGTAAATGTAAATTTAAACATCGTCAAAACAATTACAATTATTGTTAATGCCGATATATGCGATATCAGGTACATTTATTTATTAGTTTGTAACTTCACTCTGTTAGGATAAGAATAAAGTTAGCAACATTTTTATCTTGTTAATATTGTTGTATTTTAATTGTCAAAGTGATTCCATTTATCTCATTATTTATGCCAACTTAATTGTCAAAACATTTAAGGTAAGAAGTAATATAAAAATTATCTAGTTTAATTGATGAAAGATATAAAATCAAAAAGAATATTCTCTGATTAACTTACACGGATGATATGTTCTAACATTTTGAGGTTAATTGTGTATCCAAATAATGAGGAGTGAAAGAATAAGAAAAGGTTTTCCAATGCTTTGCCTGGATGGTCCCAGCTTAAGACCGAAACTTCCAACTTATTCTAATTAATTATATTCTTACAATTGTTAGTTTTTTCTATCATCAAGTTGGGGTAATTTAATTTATTCCTATCAGGACAGCAATTAAAAGTTGTTAAATTTTTTGTAAGATATCGCGAATTTTCTTAAAACGATTTATTTATTTATTTCCCCCGTGTTTTGGTTGTGGTCCGGCGGCAGGCGGGCGGCAGCGCCAAGTTTTCAACTATAGCGTCAACGGCCGGCCCCGGCCTTGAACTGGATGCTTGCCAATTTTTGCTTTTTTTTTTTCTTTTCTTTTTCTTTTAATTTTTTTTTTCTCCTCTCTTCGCCAACTTTCCTTCACCATTGGCCAGGCTGGTGTCATCGACCAGAGACACAGAAAGAAAAGAGAGAGAGAGAGATCTCCCTGCATTTCAAGTTCGGGGGCACTGAGTCATTCCATCGCTTGCTGGCTGGCTCTGTCTATCTGTCTTTCTGTTTGTCTGTCTGTTTTAAGGCGGATATGTTCCTTCTACACACATTCATTCATAGATTTTTCCAGACACACCCTCAAAGCTCAATCTAAATTTTTTTTATCCTTTAAAGAAACAAAAATAAGTCTATCTTAATAATATCTTTTTTTTCTAATTAGCTTTAAATATAATATATCCAATAATATAAGATATCCAATTTCAAGAAATATTTGTCAAATAATATGAGGATATTACGTGTCAGGAAATTTTTGTATCCTCAATACCTTATCGCCCCCCCCCCCCTCCTCAACCCCCTCGATTTCTTATAAACATTTTAAGCCTGCCTAGAATACTAAAAAGGCGCTCGTTTGAAGTTTTTTCGCCTCCCCCTCTTTTTTTTTTGCTTATGCTTCCCGCCCAGCACGGTCTCGATTAGTCGGATTAAAGTTCTGCTTGATTTTGCTTAATTGCAACGATGACCTTTATACCTCCCAATTCTTAGAAATCATTTTTCCATTCACTGATTATTAATCCAAACGAATGAATGATTTAATTAATAATAATAATAATAACAGATAATTTATAGTAAATTCTTTCTTTTGATTCATTCATGAACAAACATTGACCCTGAAAATCAATGATGAATTTTGTTGTCCAAAATGACTAAGCGCTTGGGAGTGAGTAAAAATTTTATGCAACTTCCTTCTCTCCATGATGTGAATGGGATCTCCCATCCGAGTTTTCACCTTGATTCCTCTTCTTTTCGCCTACAACACACACAATATTCTATTTTATTATCCTTTTTTATCTCATTTCACAATCATCATTATCTTGTAGGTAGTGAATGACACGAAGCTTTTTCTTTAATTAATTTTCTATTATTTTTATTTTTTTCTTTGATTAACATCAATAAAAAACTTCTACTTGCAATCATAAGATATTTTCTTCATCATATAAATATGTTTGTTGGGTTGTAGGGACATTTTTATTAGCTGCTTGTTGTGTAGGTCGAATGAAAAAGAGCGTTGCGTGAAGGCATTGAATCGTAGAGAGCAGAGAACCGCACATTTCCGCCGGAATTTGCCATTCAAGTCACCCAACACACACACACACACACTTTTTTTAGCCAAGTTTTATGTAGTATTTGCCTTTAGTAAGATTATTTAACCCTAACAATGTTTAGGGCTCGATTGTTGGTTAACAACAATCCTTTGTTCTGCAATAATCACGTAATTTGAAGGATCCAATTAGAATATTTAGAACGATTTTGTTTGCACCTTTGCTCAATAGTTTTTCTTGTTAACTATTAAATTTTTTTTAATATGAAACTCACTCTTAATTATGTGTAGAGCATCAGTCACGAATTTCTTTTTCATGGAATCAAAAGAAAAGAGAACAGCCTTAAACATTTCCTCTCATGACTTAGTCAGAATGGGAACAAAAAAATTAAATGATCAGCCATGGACTTGGTCACCGTTTTTCCCAGAGTTCTCCTCTAAGTATTTATATAATTGAAATCAGGGAATTATTTAAACAGTTTCTCTGTATGCTAATCGAGTTTATGATTCAATCACTTGTGAGTCTTGAAAATGGAGAAATCAAAGGTAAAGAGAAGAAAGCCCTCGCATGTTTTTTTGTTAAGTTCAGGATCAGGTAGATTGAAGGGGGAGGTAGGTTTGGGCCCAGCACCAACCCAAGCAAACTCCTCCTCAGACTCCCACACACCTGGGTCATTCAGTCCTCCTTGTGCAACCGTCTTGCTAGCTTTACCTAGTCATATTTTTTCTTCTTCTTCTTGGTTCTTGACCCCAACGCAACGAGAGACACGCATCCCATTTCTAAGAAGTATTATATTTCCGATTTCCGCCAATTTCCAAAAAGCAACGTGCGTGAGTACATGTTTCATTACCTTATGTTGTTAATAGCATGAAATATAACGGAAAAAGAATCACGTGGCGAGTTGAGTCGAGGCGGTTGTCTTCTTTCCTCATAAATTATTCTAACAAATAAAAAGGAACTTATTTATTTAATTAAAGGCCGATTTAAAAAAAAAATTTAACGATTTATTGAGAAAAGACCATTTTATCTCTATTTGCAAATATTTCTGGTTGCAAAACGCCACCATCATCAGTGCATCTCCTATTTACCAATTTCCAGCCCAAACAATCAATCTATATTCGGTAGCAACGTTTGAATAGGCTCTTCACCTTAAACGTTACTTTCTCAATTCTGGAATTTATTTTCTAATTTGCTACGTGTACAGTGAGCGCCACAATTAGGTCCCCACCTGATAGCTAGAGTCCTAAATATATGGTATATGGTGAAATAATTTGAAATTTGAAAAGGGGCTCACTGTACTCGTATCCTTTGTCTCTTTCTCTCTTTTCTACTTACACCTAAACTCGAGAATAAGGAATATAAAAAAAGTTATAATAAAATACAGGCCATTTAATTAATATTAAAAAAAAATTGTCTTTTTAATCTTGTAATGTGATTAGAAACATCCCCCCCCCCCTCTCTTTTTTAAGCTTTTCCTCTTTTTTAAAGAATTTCAATAAAACAATCCTTAAAATGTTTTCTTTTTTCTGTGAAGGAAATTTTTTTTTTGTTATATTTATCAACTTGGCGCCGTGCATCCCCCTTCTTGAGAGAGCTAAGAGGTGGGGGGGGGAAGGAGCTAAGCACGTGGCGAATGCTGTTCGATTCTCCGATAATCCCTGCCCGGTTGCCTGGCAACAAACTCCCTTTCATTTAGACACTAAGAAGAAATAGAGTTCTTAAGGATTAATCAATCTATTGCTTTAAAATTCTTTTGCTCCCTTAAAGAATGCGTGCGTTTTTTTCTTTTGAATTTCTCTTTAGGTTAATGGAGATTTATTTTGTTTGTTACAGGGCGATCAAGTCTTTCCAAGAGGTTCTCTATGTGGCTCCCGGATTCTGTCGAGCCAATGAAGTCCATCTTCGGCTGGGGCTTATGTGCAAAGTGAACAACGACTGGGAATCTGCCTTAAAGCATCTTCAGCTCGCCCTTATTGATGCTAGTCCCAGTACTTTCACCAAGCTAGAAAGTAAATTTTATTTTACCATTGAGTTATTGAATAAGACGCACGAATTTAATATTAAGAGGGAGTAGGACCGAATCTGTTATGCATGTTTTTACCGATAAGATGGCGTTATGTGTCTTAAAAACTAAGCAAAAAAAAAAAAAAAAACACCAATTACGGAAATTTGCCAAGAGATGTCAGAATGGTAGCTAATAATATTTAATGCATTTGGTTGATTTTCATTGATCTTTTAACAATAAATACTTTATAAATGTTATTATATATAATATTATGTATCATTTATAAAAGCATACAAGCCTGTTATAGGCTGATAGAGAGGGAGGGGGGAAGACCAGTCCCGAAAGGACTGATTTTTGGGGAGTAGAGAGGTAAGGGCCTCACACTCCCAACATAGGGAACCAGGTTGTTGGCTCTCGAGCTAGATACCGGTACTTGGGGTTGGTGCGTGCCTCCGTGCACGATGTACCAGGGGTAAATAAACGGGGAATGTTTTTTTTTTTTTTTTTTTTTTGTAGGCTATTGAGGGTTTTTATGCCATAATTTAAGGCTTTTCCTCAAAAATAAAAAAAGGGATCTGATAATACCGGCTGTTAGATTAGCCTGCCATCTTTTACAAGAGTGCTGAACTATTTGACTGTTAATTTTTAAATAAATCATCTAAACTTACTTTAAATTTAAAATTATTGTAACAGTTTGTTTTTCTGTATTTGCTTGATAAAAAAAATTAATTTTCATAATTTTTTAATAAGTTATTAAAAAAATTATAACTTCCTGTTACAATAATCCCTTATGAATTTAATTCATTAAAAAAAAAAAAAAAAAAAAAACGCATTGAAAAATTCCTTATAATAGTCTAGTTTTTATAAAGTATGCTCAGACGACAGCTTTAATAAATGCATTAGGAGTATGACACATTTTCAAAAAATATAGGTGTAGAATTTGGATCAGCAGGTTCAAAAGAAATCAATTGCATTAGAAAATACCCAGACATTTGACTTGGCCAATCAAAAAAAAAAATAATTTTGCCCTTATTACCAGAGACTTTAACACAATTTACTGGAATGTCTTAACATGCGTTTAACCTTCACCATTACCTTGACTTGCTCTTAACTCCTTTTTGACTTATGTCCACGTGCATACCGCTTATGACTGAAACCGATTACATCAGCCTTATTTAGCTTTCGCACGTATTCACGTTCAAGTGAATCATTCAAAGATTTTTTTTTTTTTTTTCGATGGCCAAATTCATTTGCAAACTAAATTAAAGTTTTGTCCAAATTAGATTTACTTATGACTAAACTTTGAAAGGTATGATAAATATCATTTAACTTTTTAATGTTTGGTTTATATTTTATTTAAGTTGAAGTTGAAAACAAATTATAGCTTTAGCTATCGTCATCTATAGAAATTTTTATAAATTAAAAACAGTGCCAAAATTAAAGGCCACCTCGGCATTTTCTTCTGCTCAGTTCTCGAAATAATACAATTTCCGAAATTGCGCTAGGTCTCGTCTTTGGCAAAATTCGAGTACTAGTACTTTACTTTACTTTGCTGATGTACTTTTTTTAGTTTTAAAGTGAAACTTTTATTTTATCTTCTCAAATTTTTTGGCTCTTCTATCAGCATGTCGCGTTACAAACCGTGACGTCAAGGGCCGTGACGCTACAAGTCATGACGTCATAATCCGTGACGACAAAAATAAGAAAATAATAATATTTATTTGATCATTTTGTTGTATACATTGAACTCGCTCGCACTGGGCGAATGTATTTGTTTATTACATTCAAATGTTTCGAGCAAGTGCTCTTTTCCTTTTTCTTTAACTTTATTACGTTACTGCTTTTATTCGGACAAATTCAAATTTTTTAGGAAAAATTTTCAAAAAAACCTAAGGTATTTTTTAAATATTAATTAAAAGAGAAAGGAAAAGAATAACAAACAAACAAAATTTTTCTAGTTTCTAACTAGATGATATTTTCCATGAGTGGGTTGATGTGCAGGGCTAGTTTTTGCTGATGTCTGCTGTTGATTTTCATTAGATGGTCTTCTAATTCTTCCACTTCTAAGGCAACAGATATTATGGCGTTTGAAATACCGGGTGGTGGATTGAACTCTTTTTAGCAGTTTGATGCTTGAGGTGGAGGCTGAGTTTCCATAGCTGATGCGGGGTCTGACTATTGATTTGTAGAGAACTATCTTATGATCTATTGGAAGGCAACTGTTTCTGTTTAATAGAGGCCAGAGTACTTTTTTTTGCTGTTCTTCCATTTGTTGCGGCTGTATTTTTCAACGGAGCATTTCAATTGTGTCTTCGATACAAAATAAGAAAGTTGAAATTTAATATATATAACGAATTATAAAAAAATTATTGTGAGATTTAATAATTCAATTTTTAAATTAATAATTTTTAAAATAGTTTAAAATGACTCAAATCTTCAATCTAATCTGCCCGCCCGAGACAGCTGGCAGGGGGTCCAGAGGGCGAAGACCCCCTTCGGTGGGCGGCGCGTCTAGTTACTAAAGAAATATTGTTCACAGTTTTTAATATGCCTCTATTGATTTCCCATTAACATTCATCATTTTCCAATTATTAAGTTAAGATTAAAAACGCGATTTTAATACCCTTAATTGAATAATTTTCTGAAAAAATTTTCAGTTAAACGCCTACGATCCGAAAGTTTCACTTGCATCGTGGTTTCATAAAACCACACAATGATTTTTTTTTTTTTTTTTTCAATTTTCTCAATATTTTCTTTGACAATTTCTTTCAAATTTTAAATATATGCTATTTCGGGTACAACAAAAAAATACGCTAGGTCTCGTCTTTGAAAGAATTCGAGTATTAGCAGTAGCGTAACTAGGTGGAGGCGAAGGGGGGCTCTCGCCCCCTCCCCCCGCATCCAGCCTTTGGCGCCCCTCGATACCGACATAGGCGCCCTAGGGCATCTAAGATATAGCTCAAGGACGGCAATTTCATCATATTCTTTCCATAGATTGTCCAAAAACATTGATAGTTTTCGTTTAAATTATATTATAACTTAAAAAACGGCGCCCTAGTTGAGCTTCGCCCCCTCCGCCCTCAAAGGCTAGTTACGCCGCTGAGTATTAGTACTTTACTGATGTACGATACTTATACTTTTTTTTTTAGTTTTTTCCAACTTCTCAAAAATTCGCTCTGATTTATTTCCGCCATCATTATGAAATTAAGCTAGGCCATGTCTTTGGAACCCGGAATTTATTAATAAATGACAAGTTTGAATTACCTAAAAGATTACAAAGAGCAACATTTATTCTGTGGCATGGGATTTATTAAACAATTTTAGCTAATTTTGGTCTACTGAATACGAAAATAATATTTTTGTTGAATTGACTCTACTTTTTGAGATAAAGGCAATCCAATTTATACTGGAAATTCAATTATAGAAGGAGAAAATTTTTTTAAGATTTAAGAACGTTTTGTATGGGATTTCCTTTGGTGTTTTTGGTCCGGTTTATTACGAGAACCAGAGTCAATTCAAACAAAATAATTTATAACTTGAGTGCTGCGTCATCATATCTATCTAAATTGACTTCATAAGCCTATGATTAATTCGAGATGTTTATGTGTTCCAGTTCGCTTTCATGTTGCACACCTGTATGAAGTTCAGGGCAAGTGTAAGAGCGCTAAGGAAGCGTACGAGCAATTGCTACGGGACAAGGAACTGACCCAGCAGCTGCGGGCCGATATCTGCCGTCAGCTGGGATGGATGTACCATTGCGTCGATAGTCTAGGAGAAAAACAACAGAGAGAATCTTTGGCAATCCATTGTTTGCAGAAGAGTATCGAGGCTGATCCCAAAAGTGGCCAGTCTCTGTATCTTCTTGGTCGGTGTTACGCTTCAATTGGCAAGGTTCACGACGCATTCATCGCATATCGAAATTCCGTCGAGAAGAGCGAAGGCAACGCCGACACATGGTGCTCAATAGGGTACGATTCCATTTTATTAAAATGGATTTCACTTTTTGGAAACTAATTTATAGAAACAAATATGGGTAGATTAAGATAAAAATAAAAATCTAAAACGATTGGGAAGAAAGAAAGAAATATTCGATTAAGAGTAATAATATTTTCTTACTTTAATATAGGTTATTATCGAAATTTAAATCGAATATGTCTTAATAATAAAATTTTAATATATAGGATGGATAAAACTTGCATACGTTTATTATAACTAATAGTATATTATTATGTCGAGTGAGTAGTGTATATATTTACATGCGGCACGGCTTTCAAAAAAGAAAAATTCTCAAATATGCTTATTCTACCTTAGAAAATTCCGGGAAACAAAAAATATTAAATATTCAAAAATATATTTTTATACTGTATATAAAAAAAACATAACAAACATAACAAAACCGTAACAAGGGTTTGAAGCGCCTGTGGCAAGTGTCTAACTTGCGCCCCCCGCCCCTAACCTTTTTTTGGCAATGTCCCTCCTTTTTAAAGTTATTGTGCTCTCTATATACAAATTTTGTAAAATATATAAAATGATATTTCAAATTCTAAATTGCCCCCTCCCCTGAATAAGCAAATTTCCGCTCCCCCTCCCTCTAAGTTGTGAGCTGCTGTTTTTATTTACCACCAGTATAACCACTCCCCCGTAGCGCCTCACTGATTAATATGTTGGTAAATAAAAACCACGTGCAGCTCACAACTAGGTCGGTCCCCTTTGTTTTGCGCCCCCAGCCCAGTTGCGCCCGTGGCGGGCGCCTGTTTTGCCACGCCCTCGCTACGGCCCTGATCATTGAACATAACGATTTTAAACCCCAAAAAATGGAATATTTTATTTACCTGGTATAATAAAAAAAAGAAAAAATAGAAATTTTTCCCAATTGTAAACAATTTTTTCCAAAGGAATACAAACAAAGTTCTATCTGGTATATTTAAGCTACATCATCAATTTAGGCTAAAATGACATGCGGGATATCCCAGAGAGAATTTTGAATTCCTCTAGAAAAAAAATGTTGGCAAATTATCAGGATATGAAAAAATTTCATTTGTTCGAATCAACGCAAACATAGGCATATGAAAACATTTTTTTTAACTTTATATATAAACCTTATATATAGGCTACACTGTGCGTCAAAAAACGTAACTTTTTGTTTCTTCTTAAGAAGACCTCTTCTAAACTACCTTAATGATACTCTAATCTAAGAAACATTTAATATGAAATATCTTATATATTTCTAAGTAAATTTAATCAAATACAAATCATTTTAATCAATTTAATACAATTTAAATAAATTAAAGACAAAAATGTCGAAATTCAAAATTTTGGACAAATCAACATAATTCCGATATGTTTAGTTGGATATTAATTAACAATTTTGATTTTATAAGAATTCCCAATAAAATAGGTAGAGAAAAACTGAAATGGAATAATAAATTTACATAGAAATGTATAAGATATTTCTTATTAAATGTTAATTTAGATAGATTAGAAGAAGAAACAAAGTGTTAAGTTCTTTTTGTCGCGCAGTGTATAGGCCTGGCCTATATCATATTTTCAGCATATTTTAATAAAAAGCATGAAATTTTTAGATGACGTTTATTAAATTTAGCTCAATTAATGTTTTTTAAACACCTTTTATATATATTTTATAGAAATTTATTTTGCATTTTTTTTTTTTAATAAAATTATTGATATTTATGTTTTAGCGTCCTCTACCAGCAGCAGAATCAGCCTATGGACGCATTGCAAGCCTACATTTGTGCAGTTCAGCTTGACAAAAGTCACACCGCGGCATGGACTAATTTGGGTGAGAGTCTTTCTCTATTAGCCCCACATCGAGAACTCTTTTCGGCATCTGAGGTCTTTTAAACTACAAAACTATTTATTGGGAGCCAATATAATAATTTAAGATGGGAGACCGTTGACTACTTTTCCTGTAGAAGGCAGAAAGAAGGTGAATTAATATAAAATAATATAAAAATATCTTTCCATTAGCTCTGGCCCAACACGAATAATAAAGCTTTTAGCAAGAAGTCAATCTGTCGGGTTGACATGTAGAACAAATTCGATTGAACGGATGTTTATGAAATTTCCAATTCACTCATATCTTATTTACTATTTCTTATTACTTCTAGTTATTACTTGAATAAGATGTTATGTTTTTATAAAAGCTAATTTTATTTTTTTTGATTTCCCCTGGGAAATACTCAATTGAACTGATTCATCAAACAAGGTGCTTCATCCATCCAAAGCGTTCGCTTACTCACCGCTCTTAACAAGCTGATCTCTAGAGAGTACTTAGAGAGATACTTATTACTAGTAATGCAAGGATTGAATCATCCATTCCATGAATCGTTCTTTCTTTTATTTTTTCCCATTCTTTTTTAAATAATTTCTTGTTATTTGAATAAGTCTTAAAAACTGAAAAATAATTATTACATAATTATGTATTAGGATATGTATAATTTTATAAAAGAAGAAAAATGTATAGGAAAACTTTTTTTTCCTTATTTTGTTTGCAAATCTAATTCATTCTTTATGAAGTCCCCCATTTTTCGTTATTTTATTTAAAATTAAGGTAAGGATAAACAGAAATAAATAATTTTGATTTAAAATTATTTATTCTCTAGACTATCGATTTCGGCATGAAGTACACCTATCATCATCAGGTCCGCTAAAATTGTGAAAGCGGACCTGATAATGGTACTAAGTGCCGAAATCGATCGCCTAGAGAATAAATAATTTTCAAACAAAATTCGTTATTACTGTTTACCCTTCCCTTTATTTCATAATTTCTTTATTTTTCATTAAGATATTAACATCCATGAGGCTCACTTCTTGTAAGTGGTCACCACAATTTTCCCCTGCTGGCTGTCATTTTATCGCATTCCCTTTAAGGGGCGAGTCTCGAAAAACCGTTATTAGCCGATTCAGAAGCTGGTTACTCTAGCTCGGCAAGAGATGGCGTTAGTTCTGCCCATAGGGAAACAAGCATTTTATTCCATTTCATTAGAAAGGTTCCAGCAAATTAATTTAAGGAAAAAATTAATTATTCTTTAACACAATGATTACCAATTTAATTATCTATATGATATAGAGCGATTTTTTAAATATCTTTTATTTAATGTGATTAATCTAAAGAAAAAATTTTTTTCGGGGCTTCTATAAGTTGTAGATATTTTAAATAGCTTTAATTTAAAAAAATTTTGATGTCGATAGCTTCAAAATTGTGGCTGCAACTTCTCAAAATCAGCACCTTTAATCAATCATCCTTCCGACTTTTTTATATTCTCATTCGTATCTCTTTTGAAAATTAATAGTGCCGATCTTGCATAGGGATAATTTAAAACCAGAAGAATTAAAAAATTGAAATACGTACTCGGGTTTGATTGAGGAAAAAAAGATTCTAAAAATGTTTAATTTAAAAAGTAAAATAGATCTTTTAAGGAGGAAAAAAATAAAAATAGAATATTGACGTAGGTATTAGTTTACACTTGGAGGGGAATTCCGGAAAAACATTGAATTTCCTCCTCAATTTCTTATTTATTCACTAATGCTGAATAGATGCAAGTCATTTGCAATTGAATCGCCAAGCGAAAATGAGATTTATTTCCTTTCAACGATATGTATTTGATTTAATAAAAATTCAAAGGTATTTATTTATTGATATAATCGTGCGATGGTGTCGCCTACTAAATTAAGGAGAGAATATTGGAAATTAATATTGATTGGGAAGTACAGGATAATATAAAATTGAAATCATCCCCATTCTCACATCATTTTATTTGTAAATATTTCGACTGGCATAACACTTGAGGACGAAATATGATTTGCTGGAGGCTCTGTGTCAAGCAATGTCGATCAAATCATATTTTGTGCTCAAGATGACCATCGTTTCGTCGGTCGGAATATTTACAAATAAAATCATGGGTGAGGGGTCGGTCCATCGATCGATGGTGATTCTCCGAAATTGTCAATTAATTCTCAAGTAGTGATTAGTTTGGAGTTTTTAAAATTGGATTTGACCCTTTTTTAATGTTCCTAATCAATGGTCTAAGCAATCTTTTCTTTTTGGAACTTCCTAAAAAATTGGGATTTTTATAAGTTTTTTTCTAATTTTGAAATTCTTTTCTAGCCTAGAACTGATCTTTGGTCCTAAATCCCCTGTTCCAAGAAATAACAACTACCAGCGAGTTCTTCCTTTTTCCAACATATTCTCCTGCTTCTTGCTTTGGTAATCGATTTAATAATATTTTAAATATGATTCTAGACTGATGTATGTGAAAATAAAAATATACAATACTACGGTAGTATGTAAAGCTGTGAGTGAGAGGTGATCTCTTATAGTCGGCCGTAAGCCTAATCAAATCTTTATTTTGAATTACATTTTATTTAACAACATATTAAAACAATTTCTACATATTTTGGTTTTTGACCTCGAGATGCTGGAGATCCTAGACCAGGAATGGCGAACCAATGGCACGCGACAATATTTTGGACAAACCTATCAAAACTGTTTGCTTTTTAGTTCAAAATAACATGAAGTATTACGAACGAAATTATTTGATGGCACGTCTTTGATGTCATTAAACATTTCTTTAGAAATAATGTCACGTTGATCTATAAAGGTTCGCTACCCCTGTCCTAGACTGATCTCCCCAACAAATACTCACTAGCAGTCTAATTCTATATCTATTTTTACGAAAATATTAATAATAAACAAAGTTGTATTTGTAATTATTTAATGAAAGAAGGGTTGAGTTTTAAGTTTATCTTTAATAGAGATGCAAAGACCGTTTTGTGAAATTAATTTTGAATAAAATCTTGAATACCATAAAGAAAATTATTGACTCAAAATTTATAGAACATTTTTCAATAGTTATCCCCTTTTCCACCTAAAAGGTGAATATGTAAATGATAGATTTGTTTCTATTTGTGTTCTAACTCAATATTTTTTTTTCCCCCAGGAATTCTTTATGAGAGCTGTAATCAGCCTCGCGACGCTTTAGCCTGTTACGTGAACGCAACGCGAGGGAATAGCAGTGGAAATTCAGGGAAAAGTACTGGGAACGCAAGTAGCAGCGGAGGAATTGCTGGGGGCCCTGCAAGTCCTAACAATCAACAACAACTCAAAGGAAAAACGCCACCCCCAACCACGGCGACTGGCATGAATCCCAATCTCAGTACCAGAATTAAGTTTCTACACGCTCAACTTGTCAATACACCCATGCCGAGCATCACTACCAAGTGAGCACGCCTTCTAACTTTTCTATACCTAACAAAATTCGATAAGCAGCTAGAATTTTTGGAAAAGAAAATTTATAAAGAATGTTTTAATATAAGCCGTTGGCACTATATGAAACATTCTTAAATTTAATTAAATTATCACCTAATTATAGATAAATAACTAACACGAGGTTAAGTTTCAAGGATTTTATTTTAGCTTATGCGCATTTCGTCGTTAAGACGTCATCTTCAGAGCTATGACTCAAAAAAGGTTTCTGTCATAGCTCTGAAGATGACTTTTGAAACTTAACCTCGTGTTATTTATTTATCTAAAATTAAATGATAATTTAATTAAATTTAAGAATGTTTTAAATATGTTTAACTTTCCAGAAGAATTTTTGATGCTTTATTTATTTGTTTTTTACAACAATGTATTTTTGTTTTCAATTTTAAGGTTATAATTTTATTATCCTCAATAGAAGAAATAGTTTTTATTTTAATTTATAATTTTCCACTATAATTATTTTTATATTTTATATTATAAAATAATTTTATTTTAATGGTGGTAATTTAACAATTATTCATTATCCTTAGGTAAGAAAATTTGTTTATAGATAGGATAGCTATAAGTCAAAGAATTGGGACCTTAGGGATGAAACTCTTTCATCTCGCTTGAAAAGTTATTCATCACCCATTTGTGATCACCAAGAGATTCTTAAAGTTTATATATAGACTTTATATTAAAATAACTTATTTCCAACTAAATCATTTTAACTAGATAGAGTTTTGTTTGAAAAAGATGGAATTTTTCAATCAACGCTAAATAGAATATTCATTATCCAGTCAAAATATCTTTTAAGATCATTTTAATTCAAATTCTTTTTGTTGTATAATATTTATATTATTTCCATAATTTTATAAAATTGATAATAAAATATTTTTTTTTTAATTTTATTTGTTTTTTTCTAATGCAATTATGATCAGGACTGCCGAGACTTCCAATTTCTTGGCCTCAGGCCAAGAACCCGCGCTCTCTGGGTCTCGCACCCGCGTGTTTGGGGACCCCAAGTCGGGAACACTCCCAAAATAAACTCACCGCCCAGCCAGTCCTGTCGACGTCCTTTCTCATTGAAACTTTGAAAAATTTTAAATATATTTCGAAGATCCAAACAAAATAGTTTGAAACGATTACCAGCGTGTTCTTACGGGGGAGACTAAAGGACCCCCCCCCCCCTTCAGAAGCTCTTAACCTAAACTATATAGAGGGTTCTTAAAGAAAAAATTGAGTAAGAATCGTTTTTACGCTTACGTTTTTTTTTGTCCTGAATTGTTTTTTAAACATTCAAATTTTAAATTTGAACTATTGATATAATTTTTATTGGAATTGGATTGTTTTAAAATAAAGAGTACATTATTATCAAAAGATCATATTCATATTTCTTAAAATAATATTAATAGAGAAAATATTACTTTGTAGTTATAAAAAAGTTTTTTTTTAAATCTCCATTAATTATTTATTAATTAATTTTTCTATATCATAGATATATATATCTTCTTCTTTCGCTGTGGCTTATCCCTATTTTTTTTTTTCCTAGGGGTCGCTCATTTTTATTTTCTCTCTCCGCAAAGCCCTATCCTGACATCCTCAAACTCCAATCCCTTCTGCCTGCAGTCCTCAGTCACACAGTCCATCCATCTTCTTTTGGGCCTACCCCTTGGTCTCTTTCCTTCCATAGGAAATATCATAGATATATATATTTATAGTTAAACGAGTTGAATAATGGGAATTAAAAATGTGTTTCAGACGAAGGCAGTTGCCTTCGATTGAAGAAGCGTGGAATTTGCCAATATCCGCCGAGATGTCCTCTCGTCAACAGCAACAGGCGCAACAGCAGGCTCAGCAACAAGCCGTGGCTGCAGCCGCTGCAGCCCAAGCAGCAGCTCAGGGTGGAGCTCATAGGCCTGGGCACCCTAATTTTCATAAAGGCTACCCTCAGGTTAGTTAATACAAGTATCTCATTCTAAGGATTAGTCGAATTCGGAAACTTTATTTAATAATAATTTAAACTGATCGTCAAATAGGATTGATTAATATTGTTATTGTTTAGGGGGCTGCGCCAGGATCGGCACCTCAAGGACCTCCCCCGCCTTATCCCGCGGGAGCGACTCCTAAGAGATTCAAGCCGGGAGAAATAGACCCGGCTGCACCCGCACCAACAGCCAGGATGCCTATTTATCTCACCCATCATCAGCTACAGATATTACAAGCACTACAACAAAACGCCGCTAATCTCACACCGTCTCAGCAGGTGAACTATTTATAGAAACAAAATATTTTTACTCTCTTTTTTTTTTTTAATTTCTTTGATTATTTGAAAAAGTAAATTTCTAGTGAAAAATATTTGATAATTACCACACATTGTTCGGCTTCGATTAGCCCGGTGTGAAATTCTCCAACAAAAATTTTCAATAATAGATTGAACTTAAAAAAGCCTCTGTGTGAAGCCAATTAAAAAAATAATTTATTGAAATATCTCTTCATCTATTTCCCGATTCCAGTAGCGCCTTCAGCTTTATTCCTAGTGGAGGAGGAGAGGGGGAGGGGGGGTAAACTTACGACAAGAACAAACAATAACAAATTTATATTTATCATCTCTTGACTTTGGTTTTGAGCAGATTAGGAGGAGACGGATGCCATTATCTGGAGAGCATTCCCTCCTCATAGCGTGAAAATCTGGGAGACAATTTGAAGATTTTTAATTTTGTGCCCCTTATAATTTGAATATCATTTAGGTCACATCAGGGTCGCATGTAGAGGGATATAAAGCCTGGCTCTGTGAGGGGAAGGGAAATTAGAGATTAAAGGGGGGTCCGGGACTGTACCCGGCTCTCGACCGCCCTGGGTCTCACATGTATTTCTTTACTTAATTTTTTGATAATAATCAAATCATTTCTTTAGAAGCTTTGGTTTTCGTGATTACACAGGGCAACATTGATTCTGCGGCATCGCTGGATTTATTAAACAATTTTAGCTAATTTCAGTTCGCTGAATACGAAAATAATAATTTTTTTGTTGAATTGACTCTACTTTTTGAGATAAAGACAATCCAATTTGTAGACGGAGGGAATATTTTTTTAATCGTTTATTTTAAAATTATCAAATGATTTCAAACAAACAAAGTCCTCTAAATGATACAAAGGATTAAATACAAAAAACAAAAACTTATCAGAGTTAAAAAAAAGGTCCGGTTTATCAAGAGAACTAGAGCCAATTCAAACAAAATCATTTATAGCCGGAGTACTTCGTCATCATAGCTATCTAAATTGACTTCCTAAGCTTATGCTGCAGAAAAAAAAAAAGAAATTTTTTGTTCCCCTGTGCTATCAATCAAGATGAAGTTCACTAATAAGTTATTTATTTTTTTCAGGCGCATCTCCAACAATTACAGCATCAATATCGTTTGATGCAACAGCACCAACAACAAATTCGTCTCCAGCAACAACAACAGCAAGCTAGAGCAGCAGCTGCCGCTGCAGCCCAACAGCAGCAGCAGCAGCAGCAGGGGCAACCGCCACAAGCACCGCCAACTCTTAGACCAGGAACAACTCCTACACAGCAGCCTTCCTATGTGTCTAGTGCACAATATCAACAACAACAACAACAACAACAAATCAAAACGTTCTCATTGACTCAGCAACCAGTAAGAATAAATTACTATGAATTTTAATATAAGGGAGGGAGAAGAAAAAGAAAAGGGATCTTTCAGGCTAATAATATTTATTAAAACTCAAGCAATGTTTCGATCCTAAAATCTCCGTTTTCTTTTTCTTTTTTTAATTTGATGGCTATACTTTATTAATTAAAAAAAACCTAATAATTTCTATTTTAAAATGAATAAAAGATCATATTTAACTAGACTAATTTTATATGTCAAGTCAGATAATCAAAAAATTATTTGCTAATCCTTATTGTTTTATTGAAGATACAAATAATATCACGTGATACGCACATAAAAAGCTGCTTCAT
Source organism: Euborellia annulipes (assembly GCA_023213315.1). Taxonomy (NCBI): domain Eukaryota; kingdom Metazoa; phylum Arthropoda; class Insecta; order Dermaptera; family Anisolabididae; genus Euborellia; species Euborellia annulipes. The sequence continues at coordinate 127,786 of JAKCPI010003581.1, forward strand.
GTGTCTCGTACATCCAAAATCACAATTCAATTATTGTCAATTAATTTTCTTATACATACTTAGTATACTTCAAATTTCAAGACTGCCCGTGATCCTTGATCAGAGAGAAGACACTTCTCGTGCCTAGGTTCGCGGGTTCGCTTCCCGTCCCAAGCGAGGAAAGTTTATTTCATTTGAATTGGCTTCTAAAAATTTGAAATAAATAGGGATGGGGTCTGAATGGCCTTAGATGCCGAAAAAGACCTTAAACAAATTTAAAAAAAAAAAAAAGAGATTTCAAAGCTGAGGTATCGATATTAATTGCCGATATCTTTATTATTTTTAATAATTTTGAGATATTTTAAATAATTTAATTTTACATTTAATTATTTTTTTTAACCTCCTCGCTTTTCTTTTTACTTTCTCTTACCTATATATATTAGTATATAGAAAGAAAGTATTGTATTCATGTCATTTTGTATAAATTTTACATTACTGCCGGAAATTAAATTATGCCGACGCAAAAAATTTGGTGCGTCAACATAAATTTCACTTCTCGAAGTCACACCAGATTTATTTTTATTTTCCCAATTCAAGGATATGGATAAAATATCAATATATAGATTTAAATAATTTCTGAAAAAAAAAGTTATTATATTTTTTTTTCCTATTTTTCGGCTAGATTAGGATAATCTGACCGAATTTAAACCCATAATTCAAACAAATTTTCTATATATAAATATAATTAAATATAAAAAAACAAACCCTCGGGATCATTGTGATATAATTACTTATTTTTATTTTTGTATGAGAATCTATTTATATAAAATTTATTTATCAAGAATTGAATTTTGATGTGCGAGCCACGTGTTCCTGCTCCAATAATATTTGAGATGGATACAGGAGACGTAGCAGCCAGGAGATTAAATAAAAAAAAAAAAAATTTTTTTGAATTAATAATTGGCGACGTTTCGATCTCCAATCACGACCTACCTCAGGGGAATTAATTGTTATAATACAAGATATTGACTATTATTTTTTTAATTATAATTGCATATAACAGGTCACTCAATAAGTCCCTGGTCTGACTCATATGCATGGCAATATTGACAGACCCACGTGATTTCCAGGTTTTACAAACCTTCAGAGTATGTATGGCATTCTGGCCGTTTAGAGATTTTAGTGAACCCAGTTTTGTAATTCTCAAGACAATGAATAGAAAAGAATTGTATGAATGGCGCTTTGAATTGCTTCCCCACCCACTGTACTCTCCAGATTTGGCTCCCATCAACTACTGGCTTTTTGCAGAGATGAAAAAGATGCTCCAGAGAATGAAATTTAGCTAAATGGCCTATTTTGAGAACAAAGTTTACATAAAGGGCATCGAAAAGTTAGAGGAGCATTGGAATGAATGTATCACTCTTGAAGAAGAGTATGTGGATGAATAAAGTGGAATTTCTAAAAAAAAATTCGTTTTTCTTAAACCGGAGACTTATTGAGTGAGGTATTTCATAAATTGTTTAATTTGCAATGATAATTAAAAAAATAATACTCAATATCTTGTAGTAGGCTAGAACAATTAATTCTAAGGAAGGTCATGATTAGCGACCGAAATGTCGACAATTAATAATAAAAAAAAGTTGTTGTTTTTTTTTTATTTAATCTCCTGGCTCCATTGTAAAATTCTATAGCCACATCTCATCGTTAATAAAAATAAGAGGCTAAAGGAGCGGGCAGCCAGGTAGTTAATAGTATCCACGAAATGAAACTCTCTATTGAAGAAACAGTTTCGGTTTTAATGAAATATAACCATCATTACGAGAGTGTGAGCTCAAATGACAAAGCTTTGCGTCATATTGCGGAGTTGTCAGTGGATGTGTATTATACATAAATTATTTGTATAAAATACAAAGCAATCAACAGAAACTTCGAGGTATCATTTGTGGGTATTTTTAAGAAAACTATATTCGCTTAACGAATGCAAATTCGTTTTATTTTTTTCTTTCAATATAAAAAAAATTTGAATATGCTCTTTGAAGGCTGAAGATGGCAGGGTAGAAACGGTCGAAACGTTCCTAAATAAAGAGTGTTAAATTATTAAATAGAGCCTCAATTATTGGCTGCATCCTATTCATTTATTCAACATATCAGCTACAGCCACGATCTACTATTCAAACTAATTTTTTTATTTAAATAAATTCAATATATAATTTTTTGAAGACGCCCACATTCATTTTACAAACTTAAATATATTTTTATTATTATCCCTACACAATTAATTATTTTAGTAAAAACATTTGTTTTCACAATTGTTTTCTCATCAAATAATCCTGCGCGCAGGCGCATTCTGATTTTGGTTTTACTAGAATATCTACTATATATAGTGACTGAAATAAAATTTGATTTGAGTGAATGAGCGGACAACTAAACAAAGCGTATTTTGTAATTGTAGAGCGCAGGGTTTGGATCCGAGGGCCAGAGTGCATTTACGCCGGCAACGACATCGGGAGGCCAAGTGCAGGGAGTGCAAGTGCAAGGGCAAGTGCAGTTCAAAGTGCCGACTGGGGACCAACCAGGACAGGCAGTCTACGCCCACCAACAGCCACAGCAGCAACCCTACACCCAGGTATAAGACGGTCCCTTACTCCTTTTTCCATCTCGCCATCATTTTGTTTCTTTAATTATTTACACTTATAAAAAATAAATTCTAGCTTAATTTCTGCATACTAAATAAATGTATTCCAAAAATACAGGAGAAATAAAGATGCAGTTTGAAAAATTAGATAAAGTAATTTATAAAATAAAAGAAAAAGACTGAAAATTAAATTTTAATTGGTGTGTGATAGAACGCCCTGCAGCTTTTTTTTTTTTTTTTTTTTTTGAAATTTTGACAGAATAGCTTCCGGCTCTTTGTGTAGTGATTAGCGTTCTAGCCATTGGAACCAAGGATCTCGGGTTCGCATCCCATCCCATGCGACAAAAATTTATTTCAAGTGATCAATCAATTTAAATAAATAAGGACAGGGTCTAAATGCTGAAAAACACCTTAAATGAAAATAATAATAAGCCTGAATAAAGTTTTTAACAATGCAATGTTTTAAATTGTTATTTCTCAGGTGTCAGTCACGCCCACGGGGCGTGGTGTAGAGGTTAGCGTGCTAACCTCATATACCAAACGTCGCGGGTTCGGACCCCAGGCAGTCCGATGATTTTATTTAAGCCATCTGGATACCAGATGGCTTAAATAAAAATGCCTGGACCCTAATATATATAAATTCATAAATAACGGTTATCGTAAATGTCTTATATGGCCTGAGCTGCCGAAAAGACAGTGTGAATGTGTGTGTGAGTGTGAGTGTGAATGAGAAAAAAGTGTGAATGTTTTTTATAAAGAAAAAGGTGTCAGTCACCTAGTTTAAAGAGACATTACATTTATATACGAACAGAGAAAAATTAAGTAAAATTCTTTTTTTTAATTTGTTTTAGATCTTTTTCGGCATCTGAGGCCATTTAGACCCCGACCCTATTTATTGCAATTAATTGGTGGTCTCTAATTCAATTGAAATAAATTTCTCGCCTGGAACGGGATGCGAACCCTTGACCTCTGGCACCAGAAGCTAATGTTCTGCCCCTGAACCATAGATCGAGGGCAAAATTCTTTTTTACTTGGATAATCCGATTGAAAAATATAAATAGCAAAATCTCTCCTGATTATGTTTATTTTTGTCTTTTAATAAGTTGATAGACTTCTTATTTTATTTCTCTTTTCTTTTTTGATTAAATTAGATTTAATTATAATCTTTTAACATCTTTGCGAATCATTCTCAAGCATCTATAGCGTAAAGAAAATATTTAACATCCCTCTCAAACGGCTAATATTCAAAATCGTTTTATAAATCAATTTTTATTCAATAAAAAGAAAACTGCTCAATTAAATTCTAATTTCCGACCTTTTTCTTCTATTTTCTTTTAACATCAAAGAGGCAATATGCGGACAAAACATTTCGTTATATATCTAACAAAGCTGTGATTATTGGCGATGCCAAACATCAACATTTCATTATAACTGCTAATATTTCGAATTGTCTTTTATTATAAAATATAAGGATATTACAGTAAAAAGAGCTTGATTCGAAACATCGACAGTTAAAAAATAAACTTAGGAGTATTTCAATACAATTAGTTGAGCCTTATTTCTTCTTGAAGGCAGATTGAGAAATTAAAGAGAGTTCACCTAAGCGTAATTTCATTTATTTCCCCCTCAGAGCTGAGCTGACGTTTTGGTCCTGATGGTACGACCATCTTCAGAGCACTAGGGATGTCATCATCAATATGAATTTCAACATTTCACCTTTACATTTGATTTTTCTTTTTATACATCAAATACATGGATATTTTTTATATAATGTAATATATGCACTGTATTTCTAATGGCGAAGTCCGCTAATTATATATGCGAGCGCTCACATCGAGTTCGGCTTGTGAAGTGGTGTAAGCAGTCACATTAATAATTTGCGGACTTCCCCATTAGAAATACATTTCACTTATTACTTTATCTAAAAAAAATACATGTATTAGATGTATAAAAAGAAGAACCAACGATTGATGTAAAGGTGAAATGTTGAAATTCACTTTGATGATGACACTCCTAGTGCTCTGAAGATGGTCCTACCATCAGGACCGAAACGTCACTCCCAATGAGGGGGAAATAAATGAAATTACGCTTAGCTGCACTAACTTTAATTTATAATAATTCTACCTACAAATAATACAATCAACTATAAAAAAAACTTCAAATAAATTATGTCTACTTGACTTTTTGAATAGACTGCGAGGTAATTAGGCCATTGGTGTGTTTATCGAGATATTTCAAATTGTAGATAATTTATCCTTGAATAATATAATCTCAGCCTCCTAAAAGAACTTAGGGGGATCCTTGTTATATCACTGGATTTAGAAAACATTTATTTTTTATCACATTAAACTCGCACAATGATTTCTACTCTTAATTCAAATGTATATAAAATAAATATATATATACATATATATATATATGAATAACACATTAACAAAATTTGATTTTATTCCAAAAAATAGACTATGAATTTTTCTTTAGATCGTCAAATTATTATTGTTTTTTAAAATCAAACTAAAATTATCACCATTCCAATTTGTATTAGCCTGCTATGCTACAGGACGGATGATTTTAAATAAAAATTGAGCTATTTAGAAAATACATAAACAACTTTAAAATAGCAAGCAAATATTGAGAGCGTTATTTGCTAATATAATTATAACGAACCAACCAAAGGTATGTGATTTATATAAGATTATAAAAGAAAAAAATATTATACTGAAACAATAAAATGTCTAATGAATTTTATACTTTGTAGCTCCGAAGATGGTTCCAAGCGGAACCGAAATGTTAGCTTGGTTTTTTTTTTAAATATATTATAATGAAATAACCAAGACTCGATCCTCTTCATTTTTTTGATTTATCAGAGTTCTCAAGAATAATAAATAGGCCTTATAAATATTTATATTGATATAATTGAAATATAGATTAAATGTTCTATTCTAATGGAATATAAATATTGCTTTCCAGACGACTTCACTGGCAACCGGTGCAACTGGAGATAGTTTTCAATCATTTTCGGCCAAACCAGAATTAGAGCAAGAATTACAAGCGCTTCTTGCCCATAAGGACATCGCCACGTCTCTGGCTGAAGACTTGCTTAAGCATTTCGGCTCCACAGATGAATTGGATATCAAAGAAGAAGAGCCGATCTCAAGTGTGAGCACATCGACCACCTCAGCTGTCACTGCGTCATCAGCTGCTGCAGCGGCTATCGTGCCAAATTCTGTTGCCCCCGCGACTGCATATGCTGTTTCGGCCACCGCGTCTGTCACCACTACACCCATCGTTTCCACGACAACACCCTCAATTCCTGAGGATAAGGTTGGTTCTTTTAATTACGATAGCCATTAATAACTTTATTTTATGATGTGATTTCGGGAGAAATAAAACAGAAACACATTATACTCTATTTTGCGAATATTATTTAACTTTATTTAATACAGGGAAAGAAAAAATTCAAGACTACTATGTTGTATATTTATAGGAATTTTAATGACTTCAAGCATTGGATTGAATTAAACAAGTTTTAGATGTAATTAAAGTGAATATTGTACCATTCTTTTTCGATGGTGTCTTTAGTTCTTGTTTATTGTTAAAGACACGATTATCCGGGTAAACTTTCCTGGCCAATAATCCCCATAGGTTCTCGAGATCAGGAGATGTACTTGGCCAATCCATAACACTGATTTCCTGATCAGAGAGCCATTCTGTTGTGCCTCAAGATGTTGTTGGCAAGAATTCATCTTTGATCAAGACAATGCGTCCATACACTCAATCGAGGGGGAAATCAGTGTTATGGATTGGCCAAGTACATCTCAAGATCTTAATATCATCGAGAACCTATGGGGATATTTGGCCAGGAAAGTTTACCTGGATAATCGTAGGTTTAACAATAAACTAAGACACGATCGAAAAAGAATGGTACAATATTTTTTTTTTAAACATTCACACTTTTTCCCATTCACACACACACACAGTCTTTTCGGCAACTTAAGCCATTTATGACTCTTACGATAACCGTTATTATGAAAATATATATATATTTGGTACCCGAATGGCTTAAATAAAATTATCGGACTGCCTGGGATCCGAACCCTCGACCCTTGGTATACAAGGCAGGCGCGCCACCAACTACACCAAGCCCGAGAGCAATGGTACAATATTCACATTAATTACATCTAAAACTTGTTCTTAATATTAAAATTTTCTATAATAAAGAGCAATAGTGGTCTTAAAGTTATTTCCATTTGGCTTGAATAAAATTTCTTTCGTGGGGATTTTTAAATTTTGTTTAGGAAAAAGCAATCTAAATAAGCTCATGAGTTGATGTTATTGTCTCCTATTGTAATTCTAATTATATATTCTTGTTTATCATTAAAATTCCTATTAATTTACTAGTGGTTTTAAAGTTTTTTATTTCACTGTATACAAGTAGTATAATTAATTCAAATTTATAATTATAAAATGATGAAATTACCCATAATTGATATTCACTGATATTTACGATTAGTCTTTCTGAAAATAAATCTTTTTAAAAATAAACTAATCTCTTTTTTTTTTATTAATAAATGAATTTTACAAAGAAATATTTTTTCACTTTTTTTTAAAGGTAAAAGTTGAGCGAATGTCGCCTACATTAACTGGCAGTGGCTCAGGAGCGGGTGGCGAAAACAGCAACAGCTCGAACGCGAACGCGAACAATAAAATATCAGCTGCTGCAGTTGCTGCGCTTAAAGCCGATGTCCTCGACATGGCCAAGCTCTGCGACCCTCAGCCCGAAGTCGAATACACTTTGGATATGGACGCCCAAGCTGTGCTCGAAGCCTGCAAGTCAGTGCCTTCTAGTTTGCTCTCTACTCCCTACTTAGCATTGCATTTCTCCCATTTAATCAAATTCTTTACTAATTTTAATTAAATAGAGAAAGACCGATAATCTCTTTTTAATAATTATATACCAATCGTGCTCATTCATGTTTCCAAATTTTAAGGGCAAAATATATTTAAAAAAATTTATAAAATTTAAAATATAAAAACATAATTCATTTACCTTTAACGATAACAATTGTTTTATTATAAGACGGGAAGATAATCATCTGATAATGAAGTCATTGCGCACTTAGTCAATTTTCCTTAATAAACAACTTCAATTCGTATTTTCAAAATTTTATTTGTTATTCGGTCAAATTTAATTTTAAATTATTTTTTAAATAAGGTTCTTGTTGATATCCATTTAAGCCGAGGAAAAGTATCACCAAAAAGCCAGTAAATTGCTTCCCGTCTCAGAGCGTCATAATTTATCTAAATTCTATTGGTTACCGTGTAATTTAAATAAATACAGAATCTAAATGCCGAAAAAGACTTAAAAAAACAACTAAGATTTTTTTTCACCGCACTTTCAATAATCGCAAAATTTAAATTTCTTTTCTTTTGTCAAAATTGATTTTTAAGGATCTCTCATGTAACTAAACATTTTTTTTTCTTTTCGCAGAGGTCACGGTCTCAACGGACTGAACAATTTTTCTGTCCTCTCGGACAAATCGCCTCCCCCTCAACCTCCGGATCCTCCGTCCCAACGATTGTCACGAGAGCAACTGCTGCCCCCCACCCCAAGTGTTTATCTCGAGAATAAAAAGGACGCATTCAGCAGTCAACTTCAAGAATTCTGTCTTAAACATCCAATTGCTGTGGTGCGGGGGTTGGCAGCCGCCCTTAAGCTCGGTAAACTTCTTTTATTTTATTTTATTCCTTTCCTTTCCCTACACGCAAAAATTAACATTTCCTAAAATGTCATATGATGTAAATTTTGATTGTTTTTGATTTTTTTTCAATGATTTTAATGATTAGTCTTTCTGACGACATTATAAAATGTTTTTTTTTTAAAGATATCCTTATTATTTAGATTAATAATCGAGAAATAATCGGATTTGTTTTAGATTTGGGTCTATTCTCAACGAAGACTCTCGTTGAGGCGAATCCGGATCACAGTGTGGAGGTGAGAACTCAAATGCAACAGCCTTCCGACGAGAACTGGGACCCTCAGCAAGGGCGAAAGGTTTGGGCCTGCATCAGCCATCGCAGTCATACCACCATCGCCAAATACGCCCAATATCAAGCCTCTTCTTTCCAGGATAGCCTAAAAGTAAGAACATCCATATATTAATATTAACTCTTCTCCTCCTCTCCTGGTCCGAGAGGGGTTCTACTGTAAAAACAAAACACGCTTTGAAAACCACTTACTATAATCATGGGCGTAACTAGGTGGGTCTCGGGGCGGGGGAATGGGAGGGGATGGCTGGTCCCCCCCCCAGCAAAATTCCCTAGTTACACCTATAACCATAATATAGTAATTAAACGTTTTAAGGTTATCATATAATTTTCAATTTATTCATGACTGGTAGATGAGAAGGCCGGGTCGGCAAGCGGCAACCTTCGGTGTCTTCTCTTCTAACAGTGTGAGACACAAATCTCATCTAAATTTTCTTTATCTTTGTTTATCAGGAAGAAAGAGACAAAACTTCTGGTGTGCATAGCAGTAACCTCTCAGATTCAGACTCAAAAGACTCAACTGGAAATGTAATTCGACGTAAGAAAATTTGGTCTTCAGGAGGGGGAAATTCCGGCGGAGCCTCAGCTTCAAAAGCTGGCAAAATGTTACGTTTCGGCACTAACGTTGATCTTTCTGATGAGCGCAAATGGAGACCGCAACTTCAAGAATTGATGAAGTTGCCAGCATTTGCTAGGGTTGTCTCTGCCGGGAACATGCTCAGCCATGTCGGCCACGTCATCCTTGGCATGAACACCGTCCAGCTCTACATGAAGGTCTGTTTGCATCAATTTAGTCAGCTCTATCTGTGCACTGCTCCTCTGGACTTTCTTTCTTATCTTTTTATATCATATGATGAAAAAATCCCTTTTTATTGATACTCTATGATTTTATATCGATTAGTCTTTCTGAAGATATAATTTTTATGATTATTATTATTTTATTTATGTTTAAATAGTTTTTGAGAGCAATAAAATAAATTCTGAATTGGTGTTCAAAGGTGCCAGGCAGCCGGACCCCAGGACATCAAGAGAACAATAATTTTTGTTCCATCAACATCAATATCGGCCCCGGGGATTGCGAATGGTTCGCGGTTCCCGACGCTTATTGGGGTATGATATACAACCTCTGCGAACGTAATAACCTTAACTATCTGCATGGCTCTTGGTGGCCGTCGCTCGAGGATCTCTACGAAGAGAATATCCCTGTATATCGGTTCCTCCAAAGACCTGGTGATCTAGTCTGGGTTAATGCAGGTAAATCAAATTTGATGATAATAAATATCATAAATAAGAAATGCTAAGACAAGGCTTTTTTTGTCAGGTTGTGTCCACTGGGTGCAGGCCGTCGGGTGGTGTAACAACATCGCCTGGAACGTAGGCCCTCTGACTGCTAGGCAATATCAACTGGCCATTGAGCGTTACGAATGGAATAAACTCCAGAGCTTCAAAAGTATTGTTCCTATGGTTCACCTCAGCTGGAATCTCGCTAGAAATATTAAAGTTTCTGACCAAAAACTTTTTGAACTTATCAAGTAAGTGAATAGGAAAAAAAAGTTTTTTTTTTTTTTGTTTTAGATTGTACGATAATGTTTTCTTATTGTTACAGAAATTGCCTGCAACGGACGCTTCGTCAATGCGCTCTTATTTTGGAATTCGTTCGTGCCAAAGGAGTTGAGGTGCGTTTCCACGGACGTGGCAAGAACGAAGCCTCCCACTATTGCGGGCAGTGTGAACTAGAAGTGTTCAACATCCTATTCATTCGAGAACAAGAGAAACGTCATGTGGTCCATTGCATGGGATGTGCTCGAAAACAAGCCCCAGGCCTTGACGGTTTCGTTTGTCTCGAACAATATACCATGACCGAACTCATGCAAGTCTATGATAGCTTCGTCCTTCATACCGCCGCGGTAAGTCCTAAAAAATTCTATTCTCTAAACCAAGCGACGTTAACATGTTCCTTTTAACTTAAAGCTGCCAAAATCATAACCCTACTTTTTGGTTAAAGACGTCATTTCGATGCATTTAAATAACATTAAATTTTAACACTATTGATTAAATATTAACGCTTTGGCGTTAAAGTTTTTACTTACAGAATAGCAATTTGAGGCAAGATGGTAATATAAATTTGCTTTTGAATATCAAGGAGTCGCACCTTTTTTTATTATTAATAAAAAGTGATGCCATCTTAAGGGGGTTCAGGAGCGACGTCTAAACGTACTTTAAAAAAAAAACTAGACTATTATAAGGAATTTTTCAATGCGGTTTTTTTTTAATGAATTAAATTCATAAGAGATTATTGGGACATCGAGCTATAATTTGTTTAATGACTTATAAAAAATTATCGTAATTAATTTTTTTGTTATCAAGCAAATACAAAAAAACAATCTGTCCCAATAATCTTTAATTTTTTTTAAATTTAAAAATGAATTTATTGTTATTATTAATCACATATTAATTAAGAAATTTTTAAAATAAGATTGGTAGATATATTTAAAATTTATCTGTCAAATAGTTCATCACTCTTGCAAAAGATGGCAGGCTAGTCTAACAACCGATATAGAATTAGCCTCTATATGGCCTATATTTATAAATTTTTATGCTTTTATAAAAGATACATAATATATAATAACATTTATAAAGTATTTATTGTTGAAGATCAATGGAAATCAACCAAATCCATTAAATGATTAGCTACCATGCTGACATCTCTTGGCAAATTTTCGTAATAGGTGTTGTTTTTTGGCTTACTTTTGAAGACACACAACGCCCTCTTCTCGGGAAAAACATGCGTAACTTCTACCTCCTGAACCCCCTTAAGCAATTTAAAATTGATTTGTAATTATTATTTATTTTTGCAGCCAAGCCCCTTGGCGCCTCTGGGCCAGCAGGCGTAAAGAAGCCAACAAGCAAATGACAGATTTCATTTCTCATTGGGAACGTCACTTTCTATCAAGATCTCAAAGTTGTCAGACGTGAGACCCGACGTCGTCCTCTGGTCGATTAACGTCCTTTTCAATGCCTGATCTCATTTTCATTTCGTGTGAATATTTCTATTCTATTCTATTTATAATAATAATGATGTTGGACTAATGATTGGTCAACCAATCTCAACACACAAAGTACAAAAATCCCCGTGAGGACTTATTACGTATTCGATGACGTCATCCCTTTGGTGCACTCCATCATTAGAGATACGTATCTTTATACTTTCTTATCTTTTCTGTCTTTTTTAGTCACTTGCGGCTAAATCATGGCTTTATTTTAAGTATTAAACAAACTTTTTTTAAGAAATCATAATCGACCCGATAATATTTCACTGTAAATAATACCTATTTTAACGATATATTCGCTTGGTTAATTTTATTTTAAGACTTTTAATAGAATTTTTTTAATATTTATTTATTATTTTATAAATATTTGAAAAAAAAAAGAAAAAAATAGATTTTTTTTTAGTTTCATAAAAAAAATTATTTTTTGTTTAGAATCATTTTAGGGCATTATTTAAATCAAAATTAATTTTATATTCTTCGATAGAAAAAATCAATTTTGTTCTTTTTAATTAATAAAGGAAAATTAATTAAAAAATAAAATGAAACATTAAAAGCGATGCAATATTAGTTTAGAAATACGTAATCGATAATTTAACTTATACATATGTTTAAATAAATAAATAAAAAAAGACTGACTCGAACTGCCAAATCGGTGGAAAACTTAAATAAAAAAAAAAATCGAAAACAAATCTCGAGCAGCCTCAATGATTGAGACCCAAAGCAATCTGAATGGATTTTTTGTTCATTTGTTTGGATTTGGGCGATAGACAAGAGAAAAAAAAAAAAAAGTTTTGAGCCGAATGTTGATCAGCAATCCACTGCCAATGATGCTACATCTTATCTTTAACAAGAGGAATCATCAGAAATGCATTATTTATATCATTAATACAATTAAATAAATATATAAATAAAAATAAATATATATATATATATATGGAAACAAATTATAAATGTAAATAAATATTTAAGGCAATCGCAACTTAATTATTGTTTAAATATTAATCTTTGAATTATACTCATTAGCAAATATTGTTTAAAAGAAAGTAAAAAGTGAAGTGAAATTATTCCAAAAAAAAAAAAAGCTTTTTAAATAAAACATTCCAAATAACGACAGCTCCAAGCAATTTCAACTCGTATTCATAATACATAAAAATTTTGATTTTTTCTCTTTTGCGTCGAGCAGTAAGAATATCCCGCACTTGCCGATACTTGTCCTAGGCCTTAGATCCGCGCCAACACAAAAAAAATCATTTTTTTTTTTTAATTTTTTGAAATGAATAGCTGATGATATTAAAATAGAAGCTTGGACGGGCCTTCCCAGGAACAACAGCTAGCTGTAATAAAAAACCTTTATATTTTGTTGTCGACGTTTCGAGCTAGCCGCAACCATCTTCAGGGCAATTTTGCGTGCCGTGAAGATGGGTGCGGCTAGCTCTCGAAACGTCGACAACAAAATATAAAGGTTTTTTATTACAGCTAGCTGTTGTTCCTGGGAAGGCACGTCCAAGCTTCTATTTTTTTTTTTTTTAATTTCAAATTATATCTATACCAACAATAAAGTTTTTCGCATCGATATTCGATCTCATTCCGGTTTAAGTCACTCTTGGACCAGATTATTTATATTTCATGATTTAGTACAGCTACTCTACAAATTCGCAAAAAGTCACTTGATTTTAACTTTTGTCTATATATATATAAATAATGGATTGTATAAAATTTTTGTCTTTAGTTGAAAGATTTAAAGGTGAAAATATCGAGCAAAATAAAGTTTAGGCGTAATATTTATTATTTGATATTAATGCGGTTTGTATTTCATCATTGTATTTGCTGACAAACTCCTTCCAAAAGACACTGCCAAGAAACGGGGAAATTCTCCCCGCTGCTCACTCACTCAATGATTATCATAAATAGGAAGATAGCTAAAAAAAAAAAAGAATAAACGATGGAAATACAAACATTAAGCGATGATATTAACCGAGGAAGAAAGAAAGATTCCACCTTTTGCATTTCTTCCTTCCATCATTTCAGCTTTTGATTTAGAGTTTTTATGAAACGCCAAAGAATTAATATTTTTATTATAATTTTGAGTTTGCGATTGCCAGCATATTTATTCGATATTATGAGAGAAAAAAAAAGAATTTTATTATTGAGAATTCTTAATATTATTCTCTCTTAGAAAAAAAAATAAATAAAAAAAAAAAATTATTAGTTCAATGTAAATATTTTAACTGATTGATGAATATTTAGAAATAAGGATTGCGAACTCGAAAGGAACGCTTTCCCTCTCTTAGTATTTTAATCTAATTTCTCTTTTAATATATTTAAGTGTTACATAATTTCTCCTTAAATAAAAAAAAAATATATTTTGTTGTATGTAGCATTTGATTCATTCATTTGTTCTAATTTCATTTTCTAAGTGTAATTTTAACTCTGGGTTTAAAAAAAAATTGGAATTTTTTTGTGTGATAGCATAGCTTGTCTGGTTAGCACAAAAAATAGAACGTATTAGCGAATAAAAAAACAAAATTGTAATATCTTGAATTTAAATTTACAATTCTTAATTAAATTAAATCAGGCTGTGACTCGAACCCTGATCTCAGAAGAGGGTCGCGACCCGTGTTCGAGTTCCTGCTGCATCCTCGATACAACTTGATCAATTTTGTCATGGAAATTTATTTTTATCGCGCAAGTAAAATTTAGCCCTCGAGAGTGTGTGTGTTATATATATATATAAAATAGATTTTAATATTTATTTAAATAGATTAAATAAAACAAATAATTATTCTTAGAAAATGAAATTAAAATTTTGTTTGCATTTCATCATTTTTTTGCCCTCCTTCCAAATTGACACTGCCAATAAATGTGATAAATTCGCCTCCCTGCTCACACAAATACTACCATATAAAGAAAGAAAGGTGAAAAAAAAAACAAACAAAACGATGAAAAGACAAACAAACAAATCAAGAACCTGTAAAAAAAACAATTCTAATTAAATACTAATACAGAAATGATTAAATAAATAAATGCACATGCAAGTATTTGCTTATACTGCCGAGTCAAATAGAAAACACGTCAAAAAGATTTTAATTAATTATTTTATATATATTGATTGATGAGTGATAACAATTTGACTTGTTTTCTAAACTCAAATCTCTTTATTCTAAACAAATCAATTGAAAAATAAAACAGTACAAATGAATTTGTATAATTATTAAATATTAGCAATAATAATAATAAGGAAATTCTCTTCTTCTCTAAATTCCTGTTTGCTTTCTCAACAGATGATCTTTTAGTGTCAAAACGCAAAGGCGCAAAAAATGATATCTTTAAATATACAATTAATAAAATTCTGCCTCTAATTCCTCGATCGTTATATAAATCTGATGGCGGTTCTGTTAAACTACCCTTAACTTAATTCATTAATTGTATATTAAATCCCGATCTGTGCCTTATTTATTTTTTGTAAGTATACCAGCAAGTTGCGAGGTGTTTTTGTCTTAGAGGTAGACGAAGTAAAAAATACAAATTTTTTTCTTTATACAGGATCTATTAGACATGACGACTGCTGCGCTAAATACAGTTTCGGCTGGCTAAGCCATCATCAGGTCTATAAAGGGGAACATATCCGCGAAAGTGGGAGAATACAATATCATTAGAGTAACTATGTTGCTCCTTTATAGACCTGATAAAGAAAAAATTTTGTATTCTTTTGCTTCGTCTACCTCTAAGACAAAAATAGCTCGCAACTTGCTGTTATACTTACAATTTGACGTCGCCTGGTCAGTTTCAATATTTATTTTTGTATTTTCATTCACGCCATATGTTTTTAACTTTTATCAACAAATACCTCACTTTTGTAATAGTTCTATTCATTTATAGACATGTAAGCTTATATAAAATTCCCATTATTGATTGATTGATTGTTTTTGAGCACATCTTTCTTTCTTGGCTTATTGACGCAATTGACGCTGAAAGATCACCAGCCCAGGGTTATCCAGGGATGCCAGGCGCATCTTTCAAACAATGAATGTCTCTTTCTCCGTCATTTCTCTCTTGCTTAGAAAAATTATACAAAATTGATTGGTAAATTCAGTGCCTTGTTAGCTCTTTTATAATATTATAATTGTTGATCTCCAAAACCAAAATAGAAATGCCATTTAATCTAAATTATAGCATCAACCACAACATCAATTCACGGATCGTAATTTATACTCTGTAATATAAAGATTCATTTGCTGTTGTAATTAAAATATAGCTTATACATATTTTTTGTTTGTTTTAATTTGTAAAAAAAAAAAAAAAAAAAATGATTACAGAAAAACTTCGAAAAGAAAAGTGTTCTTTTATTTGGCCGTTTCGTTGTTCGAAGTTTTACTGTATTAAATAACAAAATACCTATCCTTATGACTTCGAACCCAGGACCTCCTACTTATCCCTTAAAGATAGATGCCTCTGGTCTCTCCCAATCGATTTCTCTATGTCCAGGGGTCTCCGGGTGAGTCCGTAGGACCTGCAGATGCCGAAGCACAGGACAACTACGCATGGCAAATCGTTTTCGGTTGAGTCTCTAAGGCTGTGGAAAGGGATTCCGGAGTCGAACCCTGGTATAGCAAAAGGGTCAGCATCCGCCAACATACCCCAGCCTAGGGCTGGACGGTAAACCGGTTTACCGGTAAAAACCGTAAAAATTTTTTACCGAAAACGCGGTAACGAGCCTCTAATTCGGTAAAAACCGGTTTTTTTTTCGAAGTCGGTAAAAACCGATTTTTTCGGACGGGAAAAAATTTTGGTTCCGCGAAAAAAAAAATGTTCCGCGGCGGCAAACTTTGGTTCCGCGGCGACAAATTCCGGTCCCACGGGCGGCAAAAAATTGGCGTCTCTAAAAAAAAGGTAAAATATTTTTTCGGACGGGAAAAAATTAAATTTTGGTTCC